>CAUYQU010066002.1:0-116298 GCA_963574635.1 Cheracebus regulus | reverse complement strand
CTTCAGCAAAGTCTCAGGGTACAAAATCAATGTGTAAAAATCACAAGCATTCCTATACATCAACAACAGACTAAAAGAGAACCAAATCAAGAGCAAAATCCCATTCACAATTGCTACAAAGAGAATAAAATACCTAGGAATACAACTAACAAAGGATGTGAAGGACTTCTTCAAGGAGAACTACAAACCACTGCTCAATGAAATAAGAGAGAACACAAACAGATGGAAAAACATTCCATGCTCATGGTTAGGAAGAATCAATAACGTGAAAATGGCCATACAGCCCAAAGTAATTTATAGATTCAATGCTATCTCCATCAAGCTACCTATGACCCTCTTCACAGAACTGGAAAAAACCACCTTAAATGTTATATGGAACCAAAAGAGAGCCTGCATAGCCAAGACAATCCTAAGCAAAAAGAACAAAGCTGGAAACATCATGCTACCTGACTTCAAACTATACTACAAGGCTACAGTAATCAAACTAGCATGGTACTAGTACCAAAACAGAGATATAGACTAACGGAACAGAACACAGGCCTCAGAGGCAATAACACACATCTACAACCATCTGATCTTTACAAACCTGACAAAAACAAGCAATGGGGAAAGGATTCCCTGTTTAATAAATGGTATTGGGAAAACTGGCTAGCAATGTGCAGAAAACAGAAACTGGACCCCTTCCTGACACCTTACACTAAAATTAATTCCAGATGGATTAAAGATCTAAACATAAGACCTAACACCATAAAAATCCTAGAAGAAAACCTAGGCAAAACCATTCAGGACATAGGCATAGGCAAAGACTTCATGACTAAAACACCAAAAGCATTGGCAACAAAAGCCAAAATAGACAAATGGGATCTAATTTAACTCCAGTGCTTCTGTACGGCAAAAGAAACAATCATTAGAGCGAACCAGCAAACAACAAAATAGGAAAAATTTTTTGCAATCTACCCATCTGACAAAGGACAATATCCAGAATCTACAAAGAATTAAAACAGATTTACGAGAAAAAACAAACCCATTCAAAAGTGGGTGGATATGAACAGACACTTTTCAAAAGAAGACATATATGAGGCCAACAAACATATGAAAAAACGCTCATCATCACTGGTCATTAGAGAGATGCAAATCAAAACCACATTGAGATACCATCTCACACCAGTTAGAATGGCAATCATTAAAAAATCTGGAGACAACAGATGGCTGAGAGGATGTGAAGAAATAGGAGCACTTTTACACTGTTGGTGGGAGTGTAAACTAGTTCAACCACTGTGGAAGACAGTGTGGTGATTTCTCAAGAACCTAGAAATAGAAATTCCATTTGACCCAGCAATCCCATTACTGGGTATATACCCAAAGAATTATAAATTATTCTATTATAAAGACACCTGCACACGTATGTTCACTGCAGCACTGTTTACAATAGCAAAGACCTGGAACCGACCCAAATGCCCATCGAAGATAGACTGGACAAGAAAAATGTGGCACATATTCACCATGCAATACTATGCAGCCATAAAAACAATGAGTTTGTGTCCTTTGTAGGCACATGGATGAATATGAAAACCATCATTCTCAGCAAACTGATACAAGAACAGAAAATCAAACACCGCATGTTGTCATTCATAGGCGGGTGTTGAACAATGAGAACACATGGACACAGGGAGGGGAGCATCACACACTGGGGTCTGTGGGGGGCGCCAAGGGAGGGACAGCAGGGAGGTGGGGAGGGAAAACATGGGGAGAAATGCCAGACGTAGATGACTGGGGGATAGAGGCAGCAAACCACATTGCCATGTGTATACCTATGCAACAATCCTGCATGATCTGCACATGTACCCCAGAACCTAAAGCACAATAGAAAAAAAAATTTTTTTTGAATAAAAAGGAGACACGTGTTCAAATTCCTGATGATTTTTCTGTTCCTGCTGAGAAAGATGGACCAAGGAGTCAATCATTGGGCCTCATGGATTTGAGCCAATAAGCTCCTAATTGACCGGCATGTATTTAATGGGGAAGAATTACTATAGGATTCCTGAAGACAAAAGGAAGTGGGTGTGAACTGCACATGGAGTACAGGACAATGTGCTGGTCCCCGCTCCCCCAGGGGACAGTGTTCATGGCTGAGTCCTGAAAATCAGGAAGAAAGACTAATTCAAGGACAACTCCACAGGGTGCCTAGTTTGTGCTATCCTCTTCCCGCACAGCCTGCCAGTGTTGCACCATAGTTTCCTGGCAGAGCCAAAAAAGTGGTGAAGAAGCTGGGAGGGAGGTGGAGGGGGCACTCAGATGGCTATACGGATCCTGGCAGCAGCTACCATGCCTGGGGGTCCTACCTGATTGAAGCTTTGGGTATCCCAAGCTGAAGAAGGCCTTTACTGTTATTAGTCATTTAGCCAATTTAGCCAAAACAAAGACTAGACTGACACTTCTCGAGGACCCGCATCCACTTATGAATATACACTGCTCCTAGAAAGCTGATGTAGAAGGTGCTATAGGCATATAGAAATTACTAGCTCAGACTCCAGAACCAGGCTGCTTCTCTGCTGGGCCACCTAAGACAAGTTACTGAACCACTCTGCCTCAGTTTCTCCATCATGAAAGGTGGAGCAAACAGTAACAGTATCCATCTCATGGAGTTGTGATGACAACTAAGTGACTATGTGTAAGGTAGACCAATGCCTCACACATAGTAAGTGCTCAATACACATTATAATTCTTAACCATGCACCCCTTTGACATACAGTTACACAGCTTGCTTAGAGCTCACCAACTGCTTTCAGGTTCTCATTCAAATTTCATGACAACCCAGACAGGCCTGGCAGAAACCATTATCCCCATTTTACAGATGGAAAACCTATGGCTCAGAGAACTTACATGATTTATCCAAGGCCAAGTTTATGAATCTCATAATTATCAGACGGGGCACCTGAAACCAGGGATTTGGGTTTTGAGTTTACATATAACACAGCTTACTTAGGAATTTTGGCTAAAATGTTTAATTAAATTAAAACAAATGCTTCCATTTTAACCCTGCATCCACCTATGTACCCAGCTGGAGATCATTCATTCATCTGACATGTGGGCTCACAGAGCAGCAATGGGTTTTTACCACTCAGCTGATCCGGGTACCTTGTCAGGTAGCAAGCCATTCCCAGGAGCCAATCCTGTCCCTTTTTCATTTGCTGTCTTGAGTTTGAGGCACTTCACAGTCACATGGAATAGAGCCAAAGGAAAAAAAAAAAACAGCTTTGGGGAAACTAGAGTTAGCATCTTGAAAACATGACTTCACCACACAGAGACACACACAAGATTCCTGAATTTCCACGTCTTGATAAGCAGCTCTGTAATAAGCTCTCTTTGGTGAATAAAAGTTTATCTGCACCATCAATTAAATTTCACATGCCCAAAAAGCAGACTGATGACAAGTTTTAAAGTGGCCAATGACAGGATCATCTCAGAACTGAAGAACCACTTATGTACTCTCGGCCAGTTGGGGAATGTTACCCGAGCAGGTTTGGATTGCGCAGATTTGCAAAGAGAACAGGTGAAAAGAGAACCGGTGACAGCTGGTGGGTGATTATTCACAGAAACTCCTGATTCAGACAGGAGTAAGTCACATGAAAGGGAAGGATAGAAAAGGAGACGCCGAAAAAGCATTTGGCCCTTGAATTCTCTGACGAGGAGCAGATGGATGTAATCAATTACTTAAATAATTCACAAGGAAGAAAGGCTGCTTTCACCTGAATTATCCAGATAATTTTTAAAGATATAGTTTGAGGGAAGATTTCCTTTTAATCCGCACAAACTGCTTATATTCCCCCGGCTCATCAAATAATTTACTTCCACGTGAGCAGGCCTGGCTGACAGAGCTATGACTGCCATAGATGTAACTGCTCCTGGTGATGTCTTTTCTCTTACATTTGTACTTCAGGGATGAATTGGTTTCAAGCCGAGTCTTTTTTTCTCCTTTGTGTCCTGGTAAGCTTTTCCTCTGGAAATAAACTGGGCTGGCTGTCCCTTTGATCCCATTGTGCGATTCTATCTCGTTCATCAAGCTGTGGCACCTGACCTGTTACCAGGGTATAGAAAATAGTACAATTTGAGCATTTCAAAGTGCAGGTTTTCTATTTTTAAAAGGGATATTTGACAGCCACCTTTAGATCCACTTGCTTATCGGGGTTGCGTTTTAACAAATTTTTGTGAAAGCATACCATTTATTCTCCAAAATTGGAAAAAATGAACAATGGCGAGTTCATATCCCATTGAATATGGCTTGAAACATCCAAATCTCCAGCAAAGACTGATAGAAAGAAAGTGTCATCATATCAGTGGCATCAGAAAATAGCCCAGGCCTGAGCTTCTACTGCCTGCAATAAATATGACCACTGCAGTTGGGATGAGAGCTCAGGGTCGTTTTCCAGTACGGGGAACACAGCTTCTTCCCTGACCCATCCGTTGTGTGGGTGGATTAGAAGCAACACAGACAGAAACTTCTTGATTCCATCTTCATCAGGGAGCTTTTACTGATTACAGGAAATGGCTGTTCACTGGGTGAATGCATATCTGGAGACAGAGGTCCTAAGATGATTCAGAACCCCTCCCCCGAGACTCTGTCAGTGGCATGAGTGCCTTCTCCCCATATGAGACTCTAATCACCTGCTCTTATCATTTCATTTAAAAGAGACAGCCTTGTAATTTTGAGCAACATAAATTAACAAACATCAAATATGGAAATATTTTGTAATAAATATATTTAAATTATAGCACCAACACAACAATCAACAAAGCCAGATGTGTCTCCACTCTTGCTTTGGAATGAGATAAAATTCCACTCTTAGTTAAATATTTGTCTGTTTCTAATCAAACATAATTTTAACTGTATTGATGCTACTCATTTAAGAACACTCTAATACTTTTCCTTCATAAATTTTGTTTAGTGTTTTGGAACCCACCCTAGTAGATTCTAACCCTGAGAACAGTCCTTTTTTTTAGATGACATTGCTATTGCTGTTCAAACTTGCACAAAGCACTTGGTGAGCAGTTCAGGCCTTTGCTACCCTGAGAATCCATGCTGCAACTCACTGTTGACAGTCACACTTTTGCTTCCATTTGCTTGTGCTTCTCATTATAAGTCAACATGTTTTCATTCAGTTTGTAGGGTGCCCCTTTTTAGCCTCTAGCTGCTGGATGACACCATCTGTGATTGCCAAGGAAATTAAATTAAGTTAAAATTCAATCAACAGAAGATTGTTGCCTCTATGACTTTACTAGGAACCTTGAGAGCATAAGCGTCTAAATGCCTCTCTCTTAATACAGAAGCAGACCAACCCTGTTATAGCAACATTGGCCCATGGTTTAAAACTCCCTCAGAGCCAGAGGCCAGTCACTTACCCTTTCTGTCCCACCTCAGATGGCCTGCAGCCAACAAGAGACAAATTGCTTTGCTTCTGTAGTCTTTGCTCGGCTTAGGGAGATCTTTTTTTCTTACCAAAAAGGAGATGAAAATCTTTAGATTTATGCAAAAAGAAATGATGATTAATTTGCACAATGTCACATGTACTACATCCAGATAAATTCCAGATGGATCAAAGGTTTTTATCTTACAAATAAAAATAAGCCATAAAAATTGATCATTTTATAAAATAAAGTAATACATTGATCTCAGGAATTTATAAGCATTAAAGACCCCAAGAAAAGTATTGATGAGAGTTGAACATAATAAATTTGAAAAAGTCCAATCAAAATAATATCATCAACAAGATGCAAACACAGATAACAAACTACAGGGGAACATATGTAATATGTATAACAGGCAATGTATCTTAAATGGACATATACACACAAACACTCATATGCAAGTGTATATATATAAACTTTAATAAGAAAATAAGTAAAAACATCTCATTTATGGTCATAGGACATTAATAGCAATTAACAAATTAAAGACATACAAAAGGCCAAAAATCCTTTCAAATTCACCTTCTTAAAACAAAAAAACAACACAGGTACATACACACACACCTTCCAAAAACAATGATAAACCATTTTTTAATGTAGCAAACTGACAAAGATTCAAAAGCACAATTGTTAATCTGATGATAATGAAGTAAAGTAAGAACTCTCATACATTGTTGGTAAATTGTAACATGCTACCATGTTTGCAGAAGTTACCTTGGCAACATGTACTGAACTTTAATGTATTTGAGGAGAAATTTATTCGAAAGAAATAATCACAGATATTCATAGCAATTTTTGTGAAAGAATGCTTATTACAGCCTCATTTATAACATCAAAAAATTATAAATATAATGTCAATCTAGCTACATAAATCATATTACAAACATAAAATGAAATATGTACTTTCTGAAAATATGTAATTATATGAGGAAATGTTTACCACACAATGCTATTAAAAGCAGGGTGAAAAATTATGTAAGCATATACATATTTATATTTATATGTGTATATATTTATACAGATTCTGTATAACACTATATAAAATATTTCAACATTATACATTGTATATATAATATATGCATAAATACATATGAAATCACAGAAAGAGATTGAGAAAAGAAAAATGACAAAATATGAACAGTAATTATTACTGATGTTGGGAAGATTTGTCATTTGGTAGTCCTTCTGTTTCTGTGTTTTTCAAAAATATCTAAAATAAGACAGAATTACTTTATAATTTAATAAGTAATAAATGTTATTTAAAAAATAATAACTTGCTTTTACTGTCCTCCCAAATGGCAGAGGTCTTAATCTCTCTTGCTGTGTAGTGAGGTATATTTCATTACTATTTCCCATAACCACGTTATAATTATCTTCTTAACCAGTTCATAACAGGAAGTGCAAAGACTCGCAGTAAGGCAAAATACCGGTAAAAATTTCCCAAGGGAAAGAACTAAGTGGTGGAGCCAGGAAATGAGGTTTGCATTATCATATGTGGCTTCAAGTTTTGCCTCCCAGTCCTCAGTTCTCCTCCGGGCCTGCCCCCGACCCCTGCCAGTACTTTGTCTAAGCAAGTGTGCTCAAATTTGGAAAGGAGACATTGCCATCCCACAACCTGCTCATACTTTATAACTTGAATTTTCACTGCCCCAAACCCAAGGCATTCATCGGTGTACCCCAGACATAACATTCGGACAGGGATGTGTTCAGAAAGACCAAGAAGAGTTAATTATTTTAAATTCTAGTACCACCCCCCCCCAAAAAAAAATAAAACCAGAACTATCATACAAAGGACCATTTGTTCAGCATTTAAAATGCACCGTCACGCTACTAAGTGTTTCATACATATTATCTTATGTATATTCTTAACCCTACAAAGTAGGCATAAATATCCCCATTTTAAAGATAAGACAGTTGAGGCCCAAGGAAGGTAAGTAATCTCATTTACTTAGATAAGTTTTTCATAAGCAGAAATCTAAATTTAACTCAATACCAGTGCCTATACCCTAAAACCACTGCACCATATTATCTCCAAATAAGATGGAAATCATGCTTTTAAAATCAACCTGGATCCAAGCCCTACTATTGGATTTCAATATTTAGAAAGGAGATTCCTTAACTTTCATCTTTCCCCCCTCTTTTTCAGTAGATTGTTACTTCTCATGATTTGTGGCTTCATTCTCCAAACCTCCCATCAACTGTTAATAAAAACTTAATATCAGAAACCTATGTATTAGATGCCCAAAAGAAACTGAAAACTTCATGTAATTTAGGTGGATGAATGACTGTTATTATATTTCATGGATGCATTCACTAAGTCTCAAAACATTTAAGGGAACCCCCTTAAATTACATAGCTAACAAGTCACAGAGAAGAGCCTGGAACCCAGGCGTCTTGCCCCTATTCTGAGAGCCATCAGTTAGGCAACATTTAAAGGTTTCACTTCAAACATGAAAGTGCTCATTCCATAGCTGGTGATCCTTAAACCATTTATATATAACTTGCCTTCCATATGAATAAAACTAGCTATTTTAGAAAGCTAATATTCTTTTCGCATTTTTCCATGACTTTCCCTCCATGATAATAGCTCTGTACCAGGCACTGTTGTGAGTTATTTATGCAATTTGACTTGTTTAATCTTCTTTAAAACTCTAGGAGGCAAATTACTATTACTATACACATTTAACAGATGAGAAAACTGGATCCCAGGGATTAAAGAATGTGCAAAGGTGGCAGAATTGGGATTTGAACCCAGGCAGCCTGATGCCAGAGTCCATATGCCATCCCACTACACTGTGCTATCTCTCTATGCAAAACAAGAGCATTGAAACTGCACCCTGAAACCACCAGAGCTATTATTTTAGTACTATTTATAATACACTGCTTAAAGACATGGATAATTTGGAGCAAGTCCAGGGATACATAATGAAAATTATTAATGTTTGAAAAATGAAACATATGAGGAAAGGTTATGAGAAGTGAAATTTTTTAGCCTTAAAAAGAGAAGTCTGAAGGGGAAGTTAATAACTCTTCAAAAGAACAAAGGATTATTATGGAGGGGATGGTAATCAGAGTTTATTCCTACTCCACAGAGAATTAAGAGAAAACCAGCTTAAATTGCAGCAGGAAGACATTAAACCAGCTATAAGGAAGAACTTCCATTAGTTAGCATTCTATCAACTGTGAATTTCAATTTAACCAACCCTCCTTATTTTGCCAGTTCAAGCATTATTCCTAACAAGGTCAAGAATTCCCTTTGAATCACCAATGACTAAATTACACTCAGTACAATATTCTTTTCAAGTGTGTTTTATTTCTCAATTATTTGATAATCAGACACCCATACAAGGCTAATATGAAAATTATCAAATAAGAATATATGATTCATCAGACTATATGATTCCCAGACCTACCTGCTTAAAAAGAGTTTACACGACCCACAATTCCAGGTAGACTTGGAATCACTTTCTTGAGCCCTCTGTGAATAGAAGCACACACCAATTTGTCTGTATACTTTTGATGGAGTCTGTCTCAGAAGCAAGGATGTGAACTGTGTTGACCTCTTGTGGTTCTTTCCTGCTTCATGATTCTATAACCCCCTACATTTGGTCATTCATCCCAGTAAAATTTCATTGTTAAAATCCATGGTTTTTTCACAACTGGGAAGAATGTACAGCAATGGTACGGGTAAGAATTGTTGATGGGTAAGACAAATAAGGCCCCAAACTAACTTGCAAAGATCCTAACTGTGTCTCTAGTTCAGAGTTTCACACTGTTGTTCTTTGACCACTTTGTACTAGAATTATCTCTAGTACTGTACTTGTTAAAATTTAGTCACTCTTTAAAAAGGGCCTCAAAAAGCTGCATTTTAAGCACTCTTCCAACCCCTTTTCTCAAATGTACACTAAGCTTTGAGAACAAATGACATTCATGTCTAAGGACTTTATTCCACTACTGAGGAAAGGGAAATCTAGAGAAATCAATATTTGCCCATCTAGTTACTAGAAGAATCAGGAACAGAATCAGATGTCCAGAATTCCCATGCCAATAAATTTATTATCTACTTGGAAGCATTACAAATGGATTTTTAGAAAATGTCCTGTGAAATATATACTTGGCTTCAAAGCAGTAATCAAAGTACTTTCTTTCTCTGCATAATTACTATGGAGAAAAGTATCAATGACCTATGTGTTAGTCAGCTTACTTGGCACCACAAATAACTGAATCTCACCTACAAGAGACTCAAACTATAAATAAATAGATTAGTTCATCCTAGGGGGAGTCTAGAGGTAAGGCAGGCTCCTGAGTCACTTGATCCAATGGCTCAATCCTGCTATTTGAGACCCTATTTTATCATCTCTCCACTTCGCCATCCAGATCATTAGGCTAATCTGTCACTTCTCTCTCTGGAGGCCAGAACATCTTTCCAAGAAGGCCCCAGGAAGATTTTTTTTCCTTTCGTTGGCTCAAATAAGTGGAAGTTTGTCCATTTCTTAACCAATTACTGGCAATAAGACTAAAAATACTAAAGATTATAGTACAATAAGACTGAAAATTAATGGGTTGTAATAACCATCTGGTGTCGGATGGAGGTGGGAAGTCAACCACAGTGCGCTCTACAGCCCGACAGGGAAATGGCTAGAGAAGCTCCCATACCCTCCCCAGCCAGAGCCAATCCCCAGAGAAAGGCCATTCAGGGACCTGGCCTCCACCAGGCACTTTCCCCACCCTTAGTGAATATAGGGCTATTTTTCATTTTCAGGGTGTGTTAGCCAATGTTATCTTGGGGCAAGGCCTTCCTGACTCATAGCTTTAACCCACATTTATGACCATGGACCTGATGTTTTTAGGAGAGAGAGGTATGTCTCTTTCTCTGTGTGTAACAGAGTGCCACATACATTCAAACTATACTCACGTGTACAAAGAAAAATATCACTTCTTTTTTGTTGTGTTTGACTAATCTTCCCAAGCCCATAACATTTGGGCAGAAGAGTTAAGAGAGGTTCATTTTGGTCCAATCTAGTAAACTCAGAAGGACCACTGTTAACAATTGCTATAGGTGATTCAGTCATCTTATTTGATTTAAAGACTCAGTATTTCAGATTTCCTCCTACTTCAAAACGGTGTTTGGGTATAGAGAAAGGCTTAAGCACAGAGAGGAGACAGAAGGTTTGGGTCCACACAGCATCATCCCATTTCCAATCTTGAGTGCTCCTCACTGCAAAGGGCCCCTTCAGAACATGCTGACTTCTCCACTCTGCCTCTGACCCACTCATTCTCCCTGTATTTCCTCAGATCCAGGAGCAATGGGCTTTCTCTCCACTCTTCCAGTTGGGATAGAACATCCCCATGTCCTACCTTCCTCCATTCATAGGTTGCATCAAATTACATATCCTGCCCCAACCATAATGGTGATGTAGTATATGGATGAAGACATATGATAAAAGAGCAAAAAAAAAAAAAAGGAGCATTTTCAAAAGTATTATACCTAGTACTCATGATAATGTGCAAAGTATCTAATAAAAAAGCATAAAAAGGAGCTGTTTCAAAAGCGTTATACCTAGTATACATGATAATATGCAAGATGCTCAGGGTATCCTTCAAAGCCACTGGATAAACCTATTCCACTAACTCATGAGGATATAGGGAGGAAAGAGAAGGACCAAATGTAGCTAACTACAGCAACATGAAACAAAACCCATCATCCCTGTGAAATATCAAAGCTGGAAAGATTTGTCTGTCCCCTCAGAGACTACGGTTTAAGTGCAAAAGGATAAAGTATCCATGAAATTTTAAAAAAAGAGAGAGACAGGTTTCCAGTAATCCTGACTGTGTCTAGACAGGCAGCATCTAAGAGCCATATTGTCCAGAATCATTTTTGCTATTAATCTTCATGGTGTTGGGGTACAGAAGTATCAGTGACACCAGTGCCATTAACATATAAGCAACAGAAAAGACATGAGTCAGTCCAGAGCTCTAACAAAAGAGATCTTTTCCATTATAGACAAGACTTCAGTGTCATCGTAGTTCATCTACTTAGCTAATACTGTTTTCTGAAAAATTACAAATTAAAACCAAACATAAAGTGTTTGATGAAATGTCATTCAGTGGTGTTGAATATTAATTCATATTTGAGTTAATTTTTGACCTTCAAAAAGACAATATTCTTCTAAACTCATATCCTGTGCTTCTCCTACAAAGCAAAGGCATGTATCATGCTACAAGGAAAATCATGTATTTTAAAAATCATTCTATTTGTTAAGGAACGAACCAATTGCCTTCTTATAACTCAGATTGAAAAAAAATTTTTTAATTCATTTTGTGTTTTAAACATTGTAAATATTTTTATGTCAGGCCAGCTTCCATGCTAGAAGTAAATGCTAATTAGCCAGTCAATGCCAATCAAAATTGCATTAAAACTGGGGGGAAAGATAAAGATAGAGCAGTTAGAGAGAGAAATGACAAGCCAGACTACATTGACACTGCTAGTGCATGCAAATAGAAAAATATGTGTAACATTTTCCTTAAAAGCAATAAAGAAGATCTAAGACTTCCTCTATTTTTTCTGTTTCTGATTTAAAATAGATGTCTTTATAACTAAGAGACTGTTTTGGAAGTCCAACATGGAGAAAGAGATCTTCAGTTAAGCAGGCTATCTTAGTAACAAGAGGTTCATACAGAAAAATTCAGTCTGACAAAAGGAGGTGACCTCTAAGCCAGAATTTGAAGAATAAATGAAAATTCATTTAGGCAGAAAAGGCAGAGGGCAATGGCGAGGAAAGCATTCCAAGAGGAGTGAATGACACATGCAAGGCAGACATGTGGGCCACTTCTTGGCCTCTTCAGGTCATCTCATCACACTGTTAATGTAAAGAAGGGGATGTGGGAGCCTTAAAAATAGGAGTGGGCTCCCAAGTGTCAGGTACTGCAGAAAAGCTGACATAAGACAAACACAGCTATTCCCACAGTTATCTTAGTGAGAACGGTGTGTCAGTGGCTGAGGCCAGGTTGCAGTGGAGTTTAGTAAACAGGATGTTGAAAAGAATGAGCTATGATAGGGAAAAGAGAGATTGTCTAAATACTTGAAAGCACTGTAGAATAAAAACAAGGTTTTGTTCTGATTTTGCCAGAATGGAGGAACTTGATCACATGTTAGGCTAAGGAAAGAAAGAGAGAATGCTGAAAACAGTAGAAAAAAGTAGATCGTTGATAGAGCAAGGCTCCAGGTGAGACAGGAGGAACAACGCAGGGAGGATAATTCCTCCGGTGGGTCCAGAGAATGATACAGATGTAAATAAGTCTGTAGACAAGGAGACAAGAAACTAAGAAGCTCCTGCTTAATAATCTCTAATTTCTCATAAGTAGAAACTAAGGCTATTTATTTGCAAGTAAACACAATTATGTTCTGTACATACTTTAAGGTAGCTAAATGGGATGGTCCCTCCACCAAGAAATTGGGACAGGCATGGCAGAGAACACAAAGCTGTTAAAGGAAATAGAAGCACTCACCAGAAAGGAAAGGAAGATAAGTGATAAGGGATCTTGAGGCCCAAAGGATATTAGAAGTTATGAATTTGTACTGACACAAATATGCAGTTTGTGACTTTCCCCAACAGTATTCAACAGACTGGCTGTGGCATTAGAAGTGTGTAGATGATGCATCTCAAAAGCAGTAGTGATATATGATGGTATTGATGAGAGAGAAATTATGATGAACAGCAGCAACTTTAGGCTGGTGCAGAAAGATGTCAGAAAACTGAGTAATCGAGAAGCATGAGATGCAGGCACTGTTGGGGTGACAGAGAAGGCAGGACACATGGGAGGCGTCATCCTAGAAAAGGGCTGTCGAGCTTGAGATTTCAGGTAGGAACAGTACCGTGATGGCAACGTGTTGCTGTAGATGAGAATTGTTGATGTGGCTTAGAGATGAAGGCTGTTGGTATTGAGATCAAGGAATTGGAAATATGGCGCTAAATATATTGTCTACATGATGTAAGAATTTACTCAGGTGATGACAACAGAAATTGGAGACAAGAAAAGTCCCCACGTTATTCACATGGGACAGATCAGAGGGGAAGGAGCTAATGGCAACAGGGCATGGAGAGGAATATATAAATCTTGGTGTAATCTTCAAAGCAGGGAGAACATTTTGGGAATGAAGAGAAATGGTATCAGAGAAGCTATAGAGAGTGAGAAAAGACAGAGGGGGAGAAGTATAGACTCATTTAGAGGGATACAGATAAGCAATGTCGTCAGATGACACATAGATCATGCCTTCTGACCTATGAAAGAAAGGTCATGGTTAGGGCCAGAAGGGGGAAGGAGTGCCATGAGAAGAGGCTGAGGTGCCAGAAACACTGTGTAAAGAATGGACAGGCGGGATCTCCATTTGGAAAATGGATGGACACCCAGGAAAAATACAGAGGCAAAAAACTGAAGGAAAATTGATAGAATCAGCCTATCTATGGTGTCCAAGACCTTGGACTCAAATGAATTAACTGGACTCAAGTTTCCATTGCCTGGGTAATGCTGTTAGGGTCCTGAAAAGGCCAAGGACCAGAGCAATGTGGGGCCCAGTCCTGCAGCTGCTCCCTACCCTAGCCCTGTGTGGAAACTGCCCAAGGGCTCCTGGTAATACCTAGCCCAGTGCCCAGTGCATCTCGACTGCCACGTCCAATTTTATTAAAGTTAGCTGTTGCCAGTAAGAATCATGCAACTTCTTCTTCTTATTTAACTCTGGCATGTTGGTAAATTTTCTGCTGAGTTATAGTTTATCCTTCCTGGCTTTAGAGTAGACTCTATAAAACTGTGATTGGTTTTACTGACCAATTTAGTTAGGTTACAACCTGGCTAGTAGTTCTTCTGTTTTGTAATCCAGGGAGGAAATAAATTGTAGATGCCAATTTTCCCTCTTCCACTGTCTGCTCATGGTCAAGTGACCCAGACAAATTGGACCACTAATATTCACATCTCATGTGTGATGGCATCTAGGTTTTTGGTTTACAATTAAATAGAGTTATTAGAACTGGTACTAAAAATATTTATCATCTTAATTTCCTTGCCTATACTGATGTAAGTTTTAACTGTTCTTTCCACTTGTGAACTAAATGTTTTCTATGGGTTTCCCTTCATTGCTTTATGGTTAACCATCTCAATTACAATAAGACCAGATATTTATAGACTTCCTTGTTCTCTTTACTAATTTGATCTTTAATCCTTTAAACCTATCTGTCACAACTGTCACAGCAACCCAGAGACTATGTAAACTCACCTACCCTGTAAAATGCCTAGATGAAAATTTCTACCATAATTTTATTCACATCTATTTTTCCTAGCACAGTCTACCATGTATACATTTTGAAAAAATAAATAAAAAGAAAGCTTTGTCTTTCACATTTTCCACATGCACATATACAGCTTTAAGAGGTTCTTCTGTCTGTTATTTGAAACTATAATCATTGCTGCCAAGAGGCAAGTCTGTATACACAAACCTTGTACTCACGGTGGTAGATGAAGAGTTAAATTAAAGGGCCAGCTATCAATCTAGTCCTGGGTATGAAGAGAGGAGAGGAGCAGGACATCATGAGGTCTCTCACCACTCCTGAGCTCTGTTCACTTTATGTTCACTTCCAGTGCTGACACCCAGAAAGCCCCAGGGAACTGGGAGAAACTGGTCACCCTACCATAAGGGACCCTCTGCACTGTTCTCAATCTCTGCCTCCTCTTGTTTTTGTCTCAACAGGAAGCTACTCGGTGTGTTTACTCTGAACCTAATTTCCCAGATACCCAAACCTGAAATTTTAAGGAAAGAAATATATCTTAAACATATATAACACATGTCAGTTTCTTAGGAATTACCATTTTCTATGTTCTTTATAAGATAAAATCAGCATCATTTAAAGCATGATTTTTCAACCCTGACACTCAATATTTAGGATTGGATAATTTTTGCTAAGGGGAGGTGTCTTGTGCATTGTAGAAAATTTTGAACCATCACTGGCCTCAACCCAGTATCCTCTACAGGGGGTCGCCAGTAGCATCCCCACTCCCCTGTTGTGATAATCACAAATGTCTCCAAATATTGCCAGATATCCTCTGGGAGTCAAAATCACCCCAGCTGAAAAATCACTGATTTAGAAAACAATCCTCCCTCCTGTACCTTTATCCCAAGAAGGACTGCTAGGGAAGAAAGAATGGGGGGGGAAAAGCAAGGAAATGGGAAGGACAAAACAAAAGTGAGTAGGAAAGGAAGGGAGAAAGAGAGGGGGGAAAAAGAAAATATGGTAAAGATACTTATCACATTGTTAGAAGAAGGAGGAGGAGGAGAAGGAGAAGAAGAAGAAGAAAAAAAAGAAGAAGAAGAAGAACATGAAAAAATAAATGGGGAGATAATTAGAAAGAAAATTAGATCTTGATTCCAAGAATAAAATGTAATTAATGCACTTTCCTCTAGACCTAATCCTAATTTCAAATATGAGAAGTTTATGGCAAAATCTTTAATTCTGCTTCCTCTAAAAATAGACTTAAGTTGATTAATTTATATTAATAGAGATTTTGTCAGAGAAATATGAATCAGATTCTGACAGGCACATAGATCAGAAGTCAACCAATTCCACTGAAAAATATTTATTCTCAGGAGCTGACAGGTGACCATTGGGAGAAGACTAGAGGTACAGAGGGCTTTGCTCATCTGTATCAACTGTTTACTATAAAGGAAATAAATTCATTTTCTCACAGCTCTGTAGGCTGGGAAGTCCAAGATCAAGGCATTGGCATCTGGTGAGGGTCTTCTTGCTGCATCCTCACAAGGCAAAGGAGCAGAAGAGAGCAAAGCCTCTCCTGCAAGCTTTTTTTATAGCAGCATTAATCCTTTCATGAGGGCAGAGTCCTCATTCTGCCCCAGCCACCAACACTGTTACATTAAGGATTATGTTTCCAACACATGAATTTAAGGGAACACATTCAGAACATTGCACTTGGTAAGAAGTTGAAGTGGTATTATCTACCAGGCTCTTCTGTGCATATCATTAAATGTTTATTAAACCCTGTGCTCAAACTCTAAGGGCAAAAAGTCTAAGTGATGATATAACGGATACAATAGACTTGTCATTTGTGGCTGCCAATGATTCTGTTAACCTCATTTTGGTAGTTTTATGCATGATTCACTAAGCTTTTCCCAAGAAGACACTGAAAACCTTCATTTCAAACATCCCTTGCACATGACCAGCTTCAGCTAAGCAAACACACACTGTGAGACTTTGGATTTTAAAAAGTAAAACTAACAAGGCCACAAGCCCCTTCTGGCATACTAATAAAAGTGCTGAGTTTTCATCTGCAGCAGTTGTAGCAGAGGTTCTTGTGTTCAGGTGGTAGTTTTATGAATGTTGAGTGACAGGTGGCAGCATCTATGGACTTTCCACTGGAAGAGCCTCAGGGAATAACTGAGCATTCTTCCTGGCTTCCTACTTCTGCTGTGTGGCATTCATGTTTGGTTCTCTCACCTGTCCCTAGAAATCTGGAAGTTCCTAATACTCTTTAATAAATCTCTTTCTGCTTAATCTAACTTGAATAGGCTCAGTGGACTGCAATTGAACCCTGGCTAATGGGAAGAGGTGAATAAAAGCTTCTTGCACATCAGCAAAGGAAGCTGCCCTAGCAGGGTTCAGCTAGACAAGAAATACAGAGAAAAAGAAAATGTATTGGTGATGGCCAACAGAGTCCCAAGTGGGTGGTTTATGAGTGGAAATACAGAAAAACATTTCCAATGAAATGGATACAAGGGGCACTGGCAGGATCTCATCCTTCCCTCCTCTCTTCTCAAAGCATTTATTTTGCCATCTTCATGTTCACTATAGTTATTTGTGTCTGTCCCTCCCCTAGACTCTGAGCTCCTGCAGAGTAGAAACTAAGGGTTTCTTTTTGTCACCCATGTATCTGAACACAGGACTTTGGCTTAGTAGGTGTTTAGCAGATGCTCTAGCAATATTTACTGGGTGTGGTGTGATATGGTTGTTTGTTGCATGACGTTCCTAGCTTTCCTGAGGAGGAATGGAAGTTTCCATTTATAGACAATGGAGTAGACAGAAAAAAGCTTCCCTTGATTCTTTTTACTTGAGAATATGGCCTCAAAAAGTCTGTGTATGGGATGAGGCTGAGTGGATCCTGTCAGCCAGGAGTCTTATAGACAGCTAGCAGTGGCCCTGGTGATTCTCCAATTTGTATTTATATCTATACATGACTCCTCCATCAAAATATGCCATATGCAACTAAAAGATATTGAATCAAATATTAATGCCCAAGATGCCCACGCATTTTTGTAATGTCTTCAACCTTCTTTACAAAGGATTTTAATGCGCTCTTGTAGTTTTACTTCAGCACAATGCAGTCAGCAAATAACAATTTCTCTCTGGGACCATGAAGACTTGTTAACTGCTTTTCCTGCCCTAGTGAGAAAAAGAGCTGCTGCGTCAGACCCTTGGAAATTATCTCAACTCTGCAGACCTTCGCGTGAGGAAACTATAGAGCATGATCATTTACAAGGCTCCTGGAGGATTGTTTTTAAGAGGGGATTTCAAAGCATTCTGCCTTAAGTTCCCATCCTTTTTTCTCTGCCTGTTAGATCCTTACCCATTCTATGAGACTAAACTTAAATGCCACCTCCAAGAAGGCTTTCTCCACCCTATCAGAATGCTTCCAGAGTACTTTATTTGCTCTTCATGTATCAAAAACTGCCTTTTCTGGTAATTATGTGTTCATATCTCATACAGTCTACCAGATAAGCAACTTGAGAGTAAGGACCAGACATTTTCCATATTTACACTGCAGAACATTGCAAGTCATGAAATATTTGTTGACTAGATGCATGGGGAAAATCATCATTTTTATTATCAGGGTTAGGTAGTGGGGGCCTGAGAATTCAGGGAAAATTTGGTTGAAATAGGTTTTTGTGATCTAGCTGAGGCATGAACTACCTTTTAAAAGCCTATTTTCCTGGGGGGAAAAAACCTAATTTACAGGACACGTTGTGTGTGAATGGGGTGGAGATAAAAGCACACTGAGTTAGAATTAGCTCAATATAGATTCAATCTCTAAAATAAAAGTAAGGCCTTTCTGCTTTTCAATGACAAAATAATCATACTTCTGTGCTTCATAAGCACTTCTTCTGTCCACGCATAGAGAAAACCTAGGAAGTTGCTGGGTGGAGCTGTTTCTCTCTTCCTCTCACACTAGTCCACTCTTCATTGCCTTTTAATTTTTTCTTACAGAATCATAATTAACTCTCAGCAAAATGAGTCACCAACATTTAGCAAGTAGTTTTATTGGACTGTCAAATTTTGATTCTGTGCACCCTGAAGTGTTTGACAAGCATGAACATTTAATACATATGTGGGTACTCACTAAATGATGCCCTGATAGACATTGCTCACTTTTGCCCAACATAGAAAACTGGCATGGCATTCCTTCAGGGTAAGTAGCAAAGATTTCTATGACAACTCTCTATGTGGGTTTTTAGCTCCACATCTACAAAAACTGAATATTTTCTCCTGGATTCTAACCCTACAATTCTTCTTTTGATTTGTTTTGTTGTTTTGTTTTGTTTTGTTTTGTTTTTGAGGCAGGGTCTCACTCTGTTGCCCAGGCTGGAGTACGTGGCATGATCACAGCTCACTATAACCTCGACCTACCCAGCCAGGTTCAATGATCCTCCCACCTCAGCCTCAAGAGTAGCTGGAACTACAGGAGCACACCACCACATGTGCTAATTTTTGTGTTTTTTGTAGAGATAGGGTTTCACCATGCTGCCCAGGCTAGTCTCAACCTCCTGGGCTCAAGCGATCCACCCACCTTGGCCTCCTAAAGTGCTGAAATTACAAGCATGAGCTACTGTGCCTGGCCCTGTCCTTACAATTCAAGTAGATTCTCTCCAGGAGAAAAGTGTTGCCTTAGATCAGCTTTCCCCAAAGTGTTTCAGTGACGTTAACAGTAAAAGTATAGAAAATGAGCCAAATGAGTGTGAAAAATACAGTACTGAATTTAACAAAATTAAGCAGATTAACTTACTTTGGGATATCACAGAGCCTTTAACACAATAGTGTTCAGTGTGAATCTCACAAAGATTTTTCAAGAAAGTTGTGTTCTGAATATATGTTTTAGAAAATGCTGCCTTCTAATATGGCTTGCCCTGGTCTTTCCCCCTAAACTGTCAAAGACTACTGTGGAGAGCAAGGGTAAGTGATACCAACATCATTTTAATGCTTTTTCTATAAATAATATTGTAAAATGCAAAGACTTTCTAATTACAAACATTTGCAGCACACTCAACAATACTTTAAAAAGAATCAAACTTCTTGGCACCACAAATATTTTCTGACCACCATCAACTTTTGTTCATCACGTTTAACCTAACCGTCTTCCTAAATCTTTTCTTAAGAGTTTATTATTTTATTGTAACTATCTTTTACATAGTTTTCAATATATTCTAGGGACTGTGCTAAATGCTGTTCTTTGTTTAATCCTCAAACCGTACAAGGTGGGAACTTTTACTGAGAAAACTGAGACTCAGGCAACTCACCCAAGTAAATGTCAAAGCCAAGATTCCAGGCCAGGTCTCCAGGACTCTAGGGTTCAAGCCATAGTCACTGGAAAGCACATCCTCATCACTAAGACTCTATGGATACATGTGCTCCTCTCACGAGATCCCTCACCCAGCTGCCCTTGTGTCCACGTAAACACATACCAACCAAAGCCCTCCAGGAGGCTAGATTTCAGTTCCTTCTTTGAATATCTCCTTAGAGCTAATCAAAGGGATATGTGTTAGTTAGTTAACAATTAATTTCCCGCTTTTCTCTGAGTTGTTGTCTTTTGCTATTATGGACTCCCTCTAGCATGCTGGAATAAAAGAGAGATGATTTCATGCTCTTGCCACGAAAGGCAATATATAGAGTTTAGTCACCAAAAATTTAACTTCACGTCTACTATATTCTCTCTTGTAGGCAAAAGAAACTTTGCAGAGAAAAACCACTACACTCCTGACATCAGATTCCCCATAGGTTTTCCCCATTTGGATTTCTCTCCCTCTCCATCCCTGCAGGTAATCCTTGGTAACTAGGACAGAGTTCATGTTTAATAGTTGCCCAAGTGCTGTGGTTTTAGCATTTTACCACATGCTTTCACTAGCGCCCTGTTTGTCTTTTTCCTTGAACTTTTAATATAACATTTGAGGAAAAAGGACATTTCTTGTTTCTTGCCAGACATCTGGGCATTTCCTCCCACTGCTTCGTTTGCAAGTTATTCTTTAATCAACAGGTCATGCTACAATTGCATTATCCAATTTTACATGTGAAGAAATGAGGCACGCTGGGACCCACAAGGATTGTAATAGTGATGACTTTTCAGGCTGTTCAGGGAGAAGGAGGAAAGAAATATCCACAGTGAGGTTAGGTCTGCCTCTTCTGTGTCCTCATGTTAGATCCTCTTCCTCAACTTCCTGGAAGTCTGAGGGAGTTGGGGAAGATTGCTGCAACTCCCTGCACCCAACTACAAAATTACAGTCAAGACTTAGACACACAGTCTTTAATGAAATGTTCTCCAAGAAAGCTTTAATCCATGAGTTTATAACACTAACTTTTAAAAGTGAGTTTGTTTACATGCCATTGGGATTAAAGCACTACCTTGACCTCTGTTAATTCATGTCTTCTGATTCCAGTATTACTAAAGACTTTCAGATATCGTGGCCCTTTATGTGCCAGAAAGTAATAGCATTGGGCTTCAACTCAAGGGTCCTCACATCTCTATCTGGCCAATTCTCTTGGGGTCAAATATCTTCAGAGCTGAGTGTATGTGAGGCAGTGAGGAGACAAATACCTCTGAGGGATCAGACAAAACCCCTGCATGTAGAGGTTATCTGCTCTTTCCCAGAGGCAGTATTGTCAGGTGAAAACAGAACACAACCTAGGGACAAAACACACCTGGTTACTTCAACGCAGCTCTACCACCTACTAGCTTCATGACCTCGGGCAAATTACTCAACCTTTCTGAGTATCCGATTCCTAACCTGTGTAATTATAGTTCCTCTATATACCTTATGAAACAACAGTTTTAAGAATAAAATTTAATGACATGTATGAAAATTTGATCACATCACCTGCCACATAGAGGTAGTTAATAAATATTCACTTCCTTCCTGTCCCCCATCTTCTTGATTGTAAAGTAACTAGGTAATAACAATATTTTGTCTCAAAAGAACTTGTGAGAGAACATTGTGAGAATACCTACCACACAGTAAATATTCAACAGTGATAAAAATAAGAAGACCAGCAGCTACCATCATCATCATTACCTACTGTGTTAGTCCATTCTCACACTGCTATAAAGAACTACCTGAGGCCGGGTAATTTACAAAGGAAAGAGGTTTACTTGACTCGCAGTTCTGCTTGGCTGGGGAGGCCTCAGGAAACTTACTATCATAGTGGAAGGCAAAGGGGAAGCAAAGCACTTTCTTCACAAGGCGGCAGAAGAGAGAGAGAGAGTGAAGGAAAATCAAATCAGATAGTGAGAACTCCCTCAATATCAGAAGTACAGAATGGGGAAAACCACCCCATGATCCAAGCACCTCCTATCACATGTGGATTACAATTTGAGATGAGATTTGGGTGGGAACACAGAGCCAAACCATAACATCTATTATCATCATTTTTTAAATTAAAATGTTTCAAGGCACAACAGCCTGATGGCTTGAGTGGATCGTGCCTATGTGTGTCCTCACATGCCTTTATGACTAGTGGAAAGGAGGGGCAGCAGGCGAGGGACATGTTTATCTTAACATCACTTAACTCTCAGAAGACTTTCCTTTCTAGATTGTTCTACCCCAGACTAGTTTTCAATCAGGTAAACTAGAGAACCAGGAGAAGAGATTTTTAAATCTGATATCTGAACACAAAAGCCTGGAGTGTTTTCTGTGCTTTCCTTCTAGAGTTCATTAAAAATGAGGATGCTTGATCTAGACATGGAGTCTATGGCTCATGGCACCCACCCACATTTCCTTAGGATAGTTTGGCCCTCTGGGGCTTGCACAACCAATAGCCCTGGGGTCACATGGCTTCTCTTACATCCCAAGTCACTGTGCTTGGTTTGATTTATTTACTACAGACAAATAAGCTCATCTAGCCTCTGTCTCACTTCATACTTACATGCAGTAATATATAAAAATTCATGTATGCTGTTAATTTTTAAATTAATATCATCTTGTGGTATTTCATTTGAAGTTAGCACAATAAATGCATTTGTGTAGCCCAGTAGCACTATTTTTATATATGTTTAGGCTAAACTGTCACAAAAGAGTAAAGTATTATCTTAAAGGTAACTTCACTTGAAAAATGTACCATCTTATTTGTGAATTCTATCATCATTATACCACTATTGTCCATGCTAATGTCATCATGTGTCTTTCTATACCCTCTCCCTGAGTCAGACAACATGCAGGAGTCCTCTTCTGGAGCCAAGATGAAAACATAGCACTATTTTATCCAAGATTTTAAATGCCTGGAAATATTGATCCAGCCAGCTAGCCTGCTCTGAAGGATGCTGCACTTGCTGCATTGTGCTTAGAGACAATCTAATAAAAGCTTACTGAATAATAAACAATGGGAGCCCACCAATTCTAGAAATTTAGATTGACAGGAATAATCCCCTCCCTGGAAAAGACAGACCAGCGGGCGCTTCCCATAAACCCATTACTGCCCATTCACCCATAAGCCAATAGAAGATGTTGGGTTATTGGAACTCCTAGCTTTAAGAGAAATTGCTTTCCTAAATTTGACTTCCCACACTAAATATAAAATATGGACCATCTGTAATGAAGGGATTGCAGCCCAAACAGCCATCATCTCCTGAGGCAGAGGTTAGAAGGTTGATGCACATTGGTTCCAAAGGGATGGGGATGGGGATGACCTTTTACCTTGAAAATGGTCACTTGGAGCTGTAATATGAGAGACAGGGGTCAGGTATTATCCAGCAAAGTGTCTCCAAAGCTTCTGCCTTGTTAGATTCTTACACGAGGTAGGGTGGGAGACGCCACAAAAGTAATACAAGAAAACAGCATCAATTCTCATAAACATGAGAATGTAATACAGAGAGAATGGGAAACTGGATATACCTCAGATGAGGAATACGTTTGAAAGCCCTTCAAGATAAGTAACTGTAGGTAAAGGACAAAGGATTTGGAAAGCAAACGATTTTATATTTACTTGTGACACACTTTTGACCATTTGATTGGCGTGTCAGTGCTGCCACTTGCCTTCAACCTGCAGGCAAAGCACAATTTCCTCGAGGCTGATTCTTTTACAGAAAACACTTTAGAAAAACAATTTCTGGAGTTCAGCAAAATTCCCATTGTCTATGTCTGAGATTTGTTTAATTATAACCCAAAAAAACTGTAACAGCAATGAAAGGGTAGCCCCAAAATACTAAATGCTTTGTAAGCAGTAGCTTTTAGAACAAAAGGGAGGAGGCTGCAGATCAAAGATTTCCTTTGAGAACAGAGTGCCTCATTCAAGAGAGGGTGATATTATACAGGAAACTGAACTGCATAGGCAGGAGGGGGACACCCCAGGCTGATGGGAAGTTCCAAGGTGGAGTGCATTAATGCTGGAACAGATCAGGAGGATGGTTTTAATAAATACACAGGAACTTACACACCCATAAGCCTCCTGGAGGCTAGTAGCAGAGTTCTGGTTTTATCATTTTAAAATAAAAGTAAGGAAAATTGGAGGCTGCCTGACTTTAGGTTTTGTCATAAGTGGCATTTTGGTAAGACATGATTAACGTGATTAATCATGATTAAGAAATTAAATGTGATAACCTCTCTCTTTTAACTCAAAAAGAAGTCTTTCCCACTCAGCTCTCATAGGCCATCTCTCCTAGGCCACTCACAGTTTTTAGCAAAACAATTCTCAGTGCACGGTATACATGGAAATTAAACTCCGAAGAAAGAAGAAACAATTAATAGCTGTTCCAGTTAGTAGAACCTTCATCAGCTTGGTATGAGAAAGAAAAATGACAGAGTAATATTGCCACTAGCAATTCCTAAGTCATGTGATTTTTTTGGGGGGGAACAGATCAATGTTGGTTGCCAAGCAACACACACACAAATAGGAAAAAGAAAAAGACAAGGAAGCATTGTTGTGTTTTGATAAATTTCCTTTTTTAGAAAATTCATGGATTTCATACTGATATTATCATTATAATTATTTTCAAGCTCTATGTTACTTTAACAAAGGATCAGCCTCATTAATTGAGAATAACTTTGGTGAACAATGGACAATGTACAAAATATACTTGGTAAATGAATAGTGAACTCTAGAAACAAGAGCTGAAAATTGATAGTTGCCACCTTGGAATGCTTTATTAATGTTATGTGTATGTTTATTAATGAGTTCATTGCCTTTGTGTCACACTTATGTCACCATCAAATATTAATGTTTTCTATATTATAATATCTATTGATATAACTGAAATTCGCTTTCCAGTAGATGTCACCATGAATAATACTTCTGAAATACTAAAATCAATAACAAGAATATTAGGGGGGCATTATAGTATGTCAGTGAAATGAATTCCTCTTAAATGCTGCATGTAACATAAACCAACTAAATATACCAAGTTATAATTTTAAATACATAAATATAGAAATTACAGATGTGGACCTTATAATATGCATCATTACATTGCCTGAAATAACAGAATAAAACTACGGAATAAGTGAAAAGGGGCCCGGTGGGTTCTGTAATTTAAAGTCAAGCTCCTTCTCATTGTTGGAATTAATAAGCACCAGTTTCTTTCAGCATGACAGAAGATCATGTAGACAAGAGGTAGACTAAGTGGTTCAAATAAATCCTAAATTCATTTACCCTTGGATAAGATGGCCGCTGTTCCTCCCTCCACTCACTCCTCCCACAATTGCAAGCTCTTGTTCAGAAGCCATTTTTTCTTTCACTCCATGTTGCACAGAATTGGACAGTGTCTGTGTGAACAAGGGACCTTCCCAGTGAATACCAAGGCAGAAATGTTCGCCTGGCTCCTGGGGCTCTGAGCAGAGTCAACTGTCAGGGCAGCTGGGAGTCTGGCTGTACTGTCTGGAAATCAATAGAGCACTTCAGCCTAGTGCTTTACAGAGCTACTAATAAAGACAGAGGGACAGCAGGCTTCCATAACTAAGGGAGAAAAACCATGAGTATTCAACAGATAACAAACCCACCTAGATACTAGTTAAGTGTGAAATTATCTATGTCATTGTTCTTTAGTTTCTCTCATAGGCAAGGCTGTCTGGGGTAGGCAAAACAAAAGCAAGTTTCCCTGGTTACTTCTTGCTTTATGTAGCCTTAGACTGCCCACAGAGGTCCTCACCTGACTACGTTCTGCCGAAACTTTCTTGAAATGTCATTGCTTACACTTGGACTAATCCAAGGACAATCCCTTCTGGGCCTGTCTAGCTCTTCTGACAAAGTCAAGGTATAGCATTAGCATAATGATTTAACATATACTCCTCCTGAATCATGCAACAATTCTAGAATTGCTGCTGTCTTAATCCAGAGTATCTATCAATAGTAAGAATTTCAGGCCCCATTGTTAGTCAACAGGAATGCAGTCTGGACATCCTTCCACTCCTATATCACAGGCAGTAGCCTGTTTCACTATGCGCAGGGGAGGGTTAACTGTAACAGCTAACAGTGCCAAGGGCTGTTCTAAGCACTTGACACGTATTACTTTTCTCATCTTCATAACGACTCTACAAGATAGGTCCTATCTTTGTGTGCATTTTACAGTAGAAGTGATTGCTCGGGGTTCCATAGCTTGTAAATCTGGGGCAGAAATGTGAACCCTGAGCATCTGGCTCTGAAGCCCAGAAACTTACTCATTACCCCACAGCTGCCTCTCACAGACTGTTGCACTGTAAGGGGCTCCTTGTTGATATGTGTAGCTAGTTTCTAGCAGGATGCCAACTGGGAAGCTGCCCTGATTTGGACCCTCCTGTAGTAACTTTTTTTTTTATTTTGTCAATCACTTAGTTCAGAGATTACTGATTACCTGAATGCCTCTTGCTCTGAACATCACAAAAACCACAAAGAGAATTTGTTGAGCAGGTTGGAAACAATACCTAGGGTCCTTGCACTATCTTTTCAAAGATCGTCTCTCAGACCCAAGTCTCAGGCTCACCACCTTCTAGGCAAGCTCTACCTCTTGGTTATCTTATCATAAACCTCAAGAAATCCTCCTAAAAAGTCTCAGGTGTCCATGGTGTCCCTGGTTACACTGGCCAGCCTGGCCTCCTATCCCATACTGGGTACCCTCTAGCCATTAGCAGTCTGAAAGGAGCTAGGAATTATCCCCAAATTTTCTGTAAGAAATTTATGAATGTGGCTGTTAAAAGATTATCTTCAGGGAAAGAGAAACAGAAATATTTATCTAATAGAACTGGTTCTTAAATTTCAATGAGTGTTGGAACCACAGAAGGCACTTATTAGAATCACAGATCCAGCTCACCTCCATCCCCTCCTAGAAAATTCTGACTTGATAGGGCCCAGGGATTCATATGGTTAAAAGATAGTCCACTGACTCTACTTCCAGGACAGCTGCTTTGTGCTTTATCCTGATTTCCATTTTAGCACTTGCCCCTGACTAATGAGTCAATGTTCCTGGGCTCAGAACAGACCAACACACACACACACACACACACACACACACACACACACACACACACACACACAAAATAAAACAAGAACAAAATTTTTAAGCTTACTTCTTCTTAACACATTATCTACTTCAATCCCCCAAGGCCAGAGAGGGTGATTCTCTCAAGCTTTCAAACTTAGCTACTTAAACCATATTTTTCATGTTTCACTTCTTTCCTCTAACACATAGTGCCTCCCTTCTCTAAGGTATTCTGAATAAGGAATAATAAAACATATATTTTTTTTACATATATAAAGATAACATTTATTGAAAAGTTAGAAAATTCTATAAAAGGCCGGCCACATTTTTACAGGATCAAAAGAATCACAGTTTTGTTTTTTAAGAAATACAATCCAGAGGTAATAAAAGTATCTATTTGGTATCTTAACTTTAGCCATCTTGATTCCTAATGCTAGTTTTTTACCTTGCATAGGAGGTCACTAAAAAAAATTATCTGTATGTGCCTCAGTTTATCTTTGATTAATACAATACACAGGGGTGCTGTAATCTAAAAATGCAAAAAACTCAAAATATAAACACATTCTCACCCTCAACAAATAATCATGTATGAAAATCAAAATTTTCAGGAAAGGTAATTGAAGTGATTCTGTCTTCTCATTACAAAAATATTTACCACAACTCCTTGAAGAAGCTTCCCTAAAGTATGTCAAATATGATGTGTCTTATGGAAACATTCTTTTAAAGCAACCATCCCCAAGATTATATTTAACATTATGGCAAAATGGAAAGCAAATGTATTTCTCTTGGCAATTTTGGCAAAAAAAAAAATGGCACAGAGATTATCATTATGTAACATCAAACAGTTAGAAGAAAACTAGAAAAATTCAGCCATGTATCCAAATAGTTGTTACAAACTATACTAACATGTAATAGTTAAAAGGAATTTGCTAATTCATTTGTTTCATTTAGATCAAAGCAGCAATAACTAATGTGCTTACCATGAACAAAGCACAGTGCTAGAAATGTGGTATTAAGCATACCCAGCAATTAAAGGCCAACCAAGTGCCAAACATTTCTAGGTTCGGTGCATAGATGGAGAAAAAAGAAAATGGGAGTAGAAAAACTTGTACCTACAAACTATTACGGTACCAGAACCAGAAAGATATAATTAATGCTTAAGAATTTTAATGATGAGAACTATATCAAATGACTGAAGAAAGGGAGAGACTGATACATTACTAAATAGAGAATTTTCTAGTTTTCTTTTTGTTGTTGCTGCTGCTGCTGTTGTTGTTGAGACACAGTTTAGCTCATGTTACCCAAACTGAAGTGCAATGATGCAATCTCCACTCACTGCAACCTCTGCCTTCCAGGTTCAAGTAATTCTCCTGCCTCAGCCTCTCAGGTAGCTGGCATTACAGGCACCCACCACCATGCTCAGCTACCTTTTGTATTTTTCATATAGACAGGTTTATATGAAACCTGACATGGTGATGTATAGACATGGTGATGTAGGGAGGCTGGTCTCGAACTCCTCACCTCAGGTGATCCACCTACTTCAGCCTACCAAGGTGCTGAGATTACAGGCATAAGCCACCACACCTGGCCCAATTTTCTATTTTCTAGTTAACATTGCTTTGCAGACAAAATGCAGATGGGCCCATCCAGAAGATCAGAATCTCTCAGTAGATCTCAAAACCTTATTTAGCTGGTTGCTTACCAATCTCCTGCATAGCCTCCTTGTCCTAATTCTTTCCTCACCTTCTCCCTTCATCGTCCTCCTCATTAATCCATTTATCATTCAATCACTGTACGGGATCTTAATGTTTGGAAGAAATCAGCTTTGTACAGGAAGAATAGAAATTCCCTGTGTAGGGCAATGCTGTCAGTTAAAAACTAAATAGATTTCATTATTTAAAAACCAATCAAAGTTTTAAAGTTGTTTCAATAATGTTATAAATCATGACAATTATATTCACAGGAATTTTTATTTTTGCTGTGTCTCTTGACCCCCCAAGAAAAAGTTTTAAGGAAGATAAGATTTATTTGGTCAAAACATTTGACATTTACTTCATTACTCAGTGCACTAAATTCTGTCTAAATAAATTCCATACTGATCTGACTTTCCCCATGAAAATCTGCACAGTGAACTCCTAGTTTATTATCCCTACTTGAAAAGGGTAATTTAATAAGGCATCAGTACAAATACTTAATTGTGCAATGGCTATCGACAATGCCTTTAAACAGTTGCATATTTGCCAGATTTAGCTAATGGAAGTAGAATTGCCACTTAATGTCTCAGCTTGCACTGGTGGAAAATAAATTGTATCTGACATTCCTTTGGCTTTTAAAGGACATACTTAGATAATATTTACAGTCAAATTGATCTATTATTGCATTTATGTTTTCTTGGGTTTAAAAACGGGATCAAATGGGTTCTAAAGGATAATATTTCTTCGTATCTGCTCAGTTTGGAATGGTTTTGCACACACATGCCTCATTTAGTGGGTGCCTAACCAAGGTCTAAATATCTGAATGAGAAATAGACATTTCAACCAGGCAAACAGCTGTTTTAGCCACAGCTCAAAGACTCAGTTGTGTGGAAGATCAGCTGGTCAGTGAGCAGGCCTGCTGACTTTCATGGAGGCCATATAGACAGAACTTGCTTTATTAAGCCACCTGCCACATGCTGTGACCAGGAAGAAGAAAGAGGTCAGAGAAGAGAACAAATATTTCAACATCCAGTACTTGCCAGGCACTCTTCCAAGTACAATATGTTACCGCATTCACTCCTGAAAATAATACCATGAGTTACAGTATTATCTTAGTATTTTTCTCTAGGCTTTTATTTCTGTGAAGTTCAAACACAGGCAAGTCTTACTATTATTGATGTCATTGAAAATCAAGACCATGTTTTCCCTAGGAGGTAGTAACTGGAAGCTAGCACAGGGGACTGCTTGGGTACACTGCAGCGTTCCATCTCTTGGTCAGAGTACTGACTACATTGATGTGTTTACGCATACGTATGCATAACATTAGTCTGCCCAGGTTGCCATAACAAAATATCATAGACTGGGTGGCTCAAACAACAAAATTTATTTTCTCACAGTTCTAGAGGCTTCATATTCCAAGATCCATGAGTAAGTATGGTTGGCTTCTAGTGAAAGCTCTCTTTCTGGCTTGCAGTTGGCTGCCTTCTACGTTCTCATGAAAGAGAAAGAAAGACAGAGAGAGAGAGAAAGATTCTCTTCTTACGAGGCCACCAGTCCTATTGGATTAGGACCCCACTCTTATGATTGCATATAAATTTAATGGTCTCCTAAAAGCTCTATCTCCAAACATGGTCACATTGGGAGTTAGAGCTTCAACATACAAACTGTGGGAAGACAATTTGGTCCATAGCATCTGTCTAATCAAACTGCTTTCAAGATAGAAAACATGACCATCATCCTAGGAAGTTGCCTTTTCTCACTCACAGAAGTGGTCACTGTTCTGATTTTTGCACCATAGGATGGTTTTAACCATTCTAGAACTCCACATTAATGGAATCATACAGTAGGTACTCTTTTATATAAGGCTTCTTTTACTCAATATGTTTTCAAGGCCCATCTGTGTTGGACATATCAGTAGTTTGTTCCTTTTTATTCCTGAGGAGTATCACTTTATATGCATATACCACATTTTGTTGACCTCATCTCTTATTAATGGACATATGGGTCATTTCCAGCTTGGGGCTATTGTGAATATGGTTTCCATAAACATTCTTGTATGAATCTTTTAGTAGACATGTTTTTATTTCTCTTGGATAAATACCTAGGAGTGGAACTGCCGGGCCTTAAAGCAGGTATACAGTATTATTATCTTGATTTCAGCATGATATATGATTAGTTTTCATATATCCTTGTGATAAAGAAAAAAGAAGTTAGAGATTATGAGAGCAGAGTTAGGAAAAATTATATCTAAACAAATATCTTTTCTCAAAGAATTAATCAGAATCAAAATCAGCCAGAAAAGAGATCTTTAATTATAAGCTCTGGGACCTAGGCCTATGCCCTTATAATCAATATTTTTATTGTAACTTAGATAAAGACTCACATTAGACATGCTCAACAAATCTTTAGCAGACTTAAAGGGATTGTTGACTCTGTAAGTGCCATAACCGTACTTTTCCCTGATCATGCCATGGACTCTTTCTTACCCACTGTCCCTTGCACTGTTTTCCCCTCCCTGAAAACTGTAAGTGCAATGGGGGCCATCATTCTGGCATGGCAAAGTTTCAAAAATACCTAATGCACATTTAGAATTACAGGAAATACATCAAAGTTGCTGATAGTCTCTCTGGTTTCTACATCAAGCCACATTTAACTTTATGATGAGGCATGCAAATGTGAGGAAAAAATCAGAAAAAGGATTTTAAGAATTTCTTTGGAGAGAACATCCACAATGCAGAGATGAATCTGAATTTTTCTTAAAAAATTTCCTTCACCAGCCCTAACACATAGAGCCTAAAATGAGTCCTTACAAACCATGCACTATTGTGTTCCCAGACCAAGAACTAAGTGAGAAGAGTTAAGCTGGTCTTGGTTTGGACCCTCATGGACTCAAATTTTGGTTTTGGGATTGAGGATTTACATTGAAATTTTTTTTATTTCAGCCTTGTGTTTGGTACTACATTTCTCTAGATGCCCAACCAGTCTTCATCAAGGCCTAAAAAAAAGAAAGGACGCTAGCAGATCTTTCTCTACACTATCACAGACAGGAACACCCTTCACTCCTCTCACCCTCTCATAACTAGAATAACAATGAGGAAGATGTGAGATATAAAGCCAAAGTCTATTTTTTTCAGGTCATTGTAAGAATATGTAAAATGTGTCCCTAGAAGTAGACGTGTTACTCACATGGTTTCACGTTCTGTATCCTCAATCAAACAGCAAAATTTTACATTGAAAAAAGAACTGGTCAACCTAGAGTTAAAAGGCATCTCAACAAAAGGCTTTCATATGGCATTTCAAATTTAACAATATTCTAGAGAATGTCTCTGAATTGGTTAGCTCAACTCTTCCCATCAGTTCGTTATATAATAGTGAACCAATGCCTTAGATTCAACCACCATATTTTCCCATAATTTTCAGAATGTTCGGGGGAGCCATACAGCTCATCTAATTCTGATGAGGTATCTCACCTAAAACATGGCACTGGACACCAAGGGATGTCAAAGAGGACTCAACAAAGTCAATTATTATTCCTAGCAAATCAACTCGTAGTACCCACCTAACCTGATATAAAATATAAAACTTTAGGATCTCATATGCGGTTTTATTGATTTGTGTACCAAAACTGTTAGAATACCCATGGCCTATATTAATTAACTTATTCACTCATTCTACAAATACCTTTTGTTAAAGAGATGAAGTCTCCTATGTTGTCCAGGCTGAATTCAGTAGCTATTCACAGGTGCAACCTCAAACTCCTGGGCTGAAGCAATCCTCCTGCCTTAGTCTCCCAAGTGGCTAGAACTATAAACACTATACAAACACTTTTTGAGTACTGACAAGGTCCCAACACATGCGGTGCTTCACCCTGACTACATTTTCTAGTCAGTTAGGACATATCTTTGAGTAGCTAATTGGATACTTTTTACTGTTAATTCAATTTTATTTTAGGAACAAGTTACAGATAGATTCTTTTGTTTGCAGGAAACTGTACTTAAATACTTCAGAAAAGGGGAGATTAAATATACATGGGTCTAAAACTGACAAGTTGTTGAGAACTGAGGTGGCACTGCAGACCAGTAATCCTTGCCATTTTTCATTGGCAATACGACCCTCTGATTCTTCATAAATGTGAAGCATTCCACTGTCTTTGTTGGGCAGTTTCCTTTCCTTACTCATAAGGAAAGTTCTTTCTTGCTCCCTCACAACTTTGGTGTGTGATCATTTTGCCACAATCATGAAGTCAACTTTGTTATGGCTAGGAGCTACATTTCTCAAAACATCCTTCCCTGTATGGGTCTAAGTTAGAGCTGATCAAAAGATAAACTTGTATGGCCAGGTTACATCCCTACATTGTAGATTTATAAATTACAACAATAATAGTAGTAATAATGACCAAGCCACTTTAAGAATCCAAATTACAGTGAAAAAGTAAGCTTTTCCTCTATGATCAAAAACAAAACAAAGATGCTCACTCTTGCCACTTTTATTTAACATAGTACTGGAAGCTCAAGCCAGAGCAATTAGACAAGAGAAAAAAAATAAATGACATCCAAATAGAAAAATAAAAAATTTAGTTGTCTTTGTTTCCAGAAGACATGATCTTATATTTAGAAAACTCTGAAGACTCCACCAGAAAACTGTTAGAACTAATAAATTTGATAAAGTCATAGAATACAAAATTAACATCAAAAATCAGTTAAATTTTAATACATTAAGAACAAACTATCCAAAAAAGAAATCAAGAAAACCATTTTATCTACAATAGCTACCAAAAATACTTGGAAATAAATGTAGCCAAGGACGTGAAAGATCTCTACACTGAAAACTATAAAACATTGATGAATAAAGTTAAAGAAGACACAATAAATGGAGAGACATCCCATGTTCATGGATTGGAAGAATTAATATGGTTAAAATGTCCATACCCAAAGCTATCTATAGCAATGCAATCCCTATCAAAGTTCCAAAGTCCCTATGACATATTTCACAGAAATTGGAAAAAATTTAAAAATTTCTATGGAAGCAAAATAGACCCAGATACACAAAGCAATCTTGAGGTGGTGGGGAAACAAAGATGGAGGCGTTGTACTACATGATTTAAAAACCTACTACAAGGCTATAGCAATCAAATAGCATGGTACTGGCATGAAGACACACACATAAATGAATAGAAAAGAATAGGGAGTTCAGAAATAAATTTACATATTTATGATCAATTGATTTTCAACAAAGGTGCCAAAAACACACAATGGGGAAAGGACAGTCTCTTCAATAAATGCTGCTAGAAAAACTGGATTTCCACATGCAAAAAAAAAAATGAAATTAGATCCTCATCTCACATCAATTACAAAAACCAGCTCAAAAAGAATTAAATACCTAAACATAATACCAGAAACTAGGAGAAAACAGAGGAAAAGCTCCATGACATTTTTCTGGGAAATAATTTTTTGGATATGAAGTTGAACACATAGGCAACAAAAACAAAAATATACTAATGGGATTACATCAAACTAAATAGCTTCTGCATTGCAAAGGAAACAGTCAACAGTGAGAAGACAACCTCCAGAATAGAGAATGTATTTTTGCAAACCATAAATCTGATAAGAGGCTACTATACAAAATGTATCAGGAACTCAAACAAATCAATAATATGAAAACCATCCAATTAAAAGTGGGCAAAGGACCTGAATAGACATTTCTGAAAAGAAGACATACAAATGGCCAATGGGAGCAGTCATGCATTGTTAATGATGGGGATACATCTTAAGAAATGTGTTGTTGAGTGATCTAGTCATTGTGTAAATATTACAGTGTGGACCTGTAATTCTTGCACTTTGGGAGGCTGAGGTGGGATAATTGCTTCCTGGGCAACAGAGTGAGAACTCATCTTTAGAAAAAACATGAAATAATTAACCAAGAGTGACGGCATGTGCCTGTAGTCCCAGCTACTTGAGATGCTGAGGCAGGAAGATCACTTGAGCCTAGGCATTTGAAGTGACCTGTCTCTACTAAAAAAATACAAAAAAAGAAAAAGAAAGAAAAATAGCTGGACCTGGTGGCACATGCCTCATCATGCCACTGCACTCCAGTCCAGGTGACAGTGAGACCCTGTCTCAAAAAACAATTTTTTTAAAAAAAAGTCAAAAGATATCACTTGTTGGTGAGAACGTGGAGAAAAGGGAATCCTTGCACACCGTTGGTAGGCATATAAATTAGTACAGCTATTATAGAAGACAATACAGCACTTCTTCAAAAAATTAAAAATAGAACTACCATATGATCAAGCAATCCCACATTTGGGTAGATAGCCAAAGGAATTGAAATCTGCATGTCAAAGAGATAGCTGCATTTCCATGTTCATTCACAATAGTCAAAATATAAATTCAACCTAAGTGTCCATAATCATATGAATTGATAAAGAAAATGTGGCACATATGCATAGTGGAAAACTATTCAGCTTAAACAAGATAAAATCCTGTCATTTGGGGCAATATGGATGAACCTAGAGGATATTATGTTACATGAAATAAGCCAAGCAGAGAAAGACAAATATCACAAGATCCCACTCATATGTAGAGTGTAAATAAGTTGAACTCATAGAAACAAAGAGTAAAATGATAATTTCCAGAGACTGGAGGGTGAAGAGATTGTGAAGATGTTGGTCAAACAGAAAAATTTCAGTTAGACAGAAGGAATCAGTTCAAGAGGTCTATTAACTGTAGTACATCATAATGACTACAGTTAATAACAATATACTGTATATTTGAAAATTGCCAAGAGAGTAGATTTTAAGTATTCTTACCAAAAAAAAATAAGTATGTGAAGTAATGCGTGTATTAAATATCCTGATTTGGCCATTTCACATTATCCACATATATAAACACATCACATTGTACAGCATAAATATATACAATTTTTACTTGTCAATATAAATAGTATTTTAAAACAACAACAGGATTCTAGACTATCCAACAGAGAAATAAGCCACAAGGAGAGAAGAGTGGCTAAACACAGACCCAGACAGCAAAGGAAAAAGCCAACCAATAATAAATTAGATGTGTTTTGAGATGGGAATTCAAAGTCACTTGAAAAAGACAGACAACCCAAACTTTTCATATTTTCTCTTCCCCAAGTCTGCCCTAATGCCAAGGCTTATGAAAGAAAGATTAAGACAATGTGAGTTCTCAAAATCAAGAAAAGGGAATAAACTGCATTACTGGACCCTGGGAACAAACTGGATGGACTTTCTTCAGAAGTGGAGGAAGACTACCTAAGACAATACTGTTTCTTCATGTGAAAAAATTAGTAGTGGTGAATTTATACAAAAGAGTTTGCATTTTTAGAACTCTTGTTTTTGCAATGATTCTGTGTCTATTTTTCTTTTTTTTTTTTTTTAATTGTACTTTAAGTTCTGGGGTATATGTGCAGAACATGCAGGTTTGTTACATAGAGATACATGTGCTGTGGTGGTTTGCTGCATCCAACACCCGTCATCTGCATTAAGTATTTCTCCTAATGCTATCCCTCCCCTACCTCCCAACCCCCAAACAGACCCCAGTGTGTGATGTTCCCCCACCCCCACCCATGTCCATGTGTTCTCATTGTTCAAGTCCCACTTATAAGTGAGAACATGCGGTGTTTGATTTTCTGTTCTTGTGTTAGTTTGTTGAGAATGATGATTTCCAGCTTCATCCATGTCCCTGTAAAGGACATGAACTCATCCTTTTTTATGGTTACATAGTATTTTGTAGAAAATAATGCAGATAAACGGATCATGTACTTTGGTCCTGCTTCTTCTCATCTGAACCTTAAGGGCATCAGTATCTTTTAGCTCAAGAATTCAGATGTCATAGTTCATCTAGCAGCAGGTAACCATAGCAGAATGTTTAATTCACTCCTATGGAGTGAGATTCCACCTTTAAAAACAACAAATTTTACAAATATGAAGTACTATAGCCAAAGCATACAACAGCCTAACAGACTTGACTTTGGTTAAATTTATTATTTTCACAATTATGTGCAATTAATAACTGAAGGTAAAAATTAGACTGTTTGCATATCTCAAAAAAAACTTCTTAAAATATTTTTTCTTCATATTATATTATGCTTCTAGATTGGCAACAGGATAAATTTTATCCTTACTATGCTAAAGGGTATTTTTAAAATTCAATAATATTCTGGAAGAATCAAAAGTGCCAAGTGTTTACATAATTGAGTTGAACAACTGCTATTAAATCAGTGGCAGAAGTTATCTTTTTTGATAGTAGGTAGTTTGGATAAGTAACAAAACTATTTCAAATTCCCATGGAGTCTCTACCAATAGTTAAACTTCCATTCCTATAACTACAAAATGCCCGAGGGGATGATAACAATTTTCTCTTTCTCTTCCTGTTTTTCAAAAAACTAGTAATAAAAAAAATCACAACAAGAAGTAATGAAAATCTACAGAGTAAGGTCCCATGTACACACCCTAAGAAGGCAGGGTTTATGAGGATTTTCTTATTCCAATTGGGGATTGTTTAAAGCTGTGGATTCTATTGTAACCCAAACTGGAGAGAGACAGGTTTAGAGTAATAAAATTTCATCCTAATTCAGAAAATCAGAACAGGAAACAAGCAGGTCAGAAAAACCTGATGTTGGCCAAGGAAGAATAAAAGAAACAAAAGAAGATAAATTCATGTTTTAGGCCAAGTTTGTGCTGTCAAAATAAACAGGTGAGAACAATTCTGGAGTACTAATATTGTGGGTAATGAACATAATCATGATAATTTAAATCAATCTTTTTTGCCTCTCAGTTTCAAGTGATTCTCATGCCTCAGCCTCCTGAGTAGCTGGAATTACAAGCGTACACCACCAGGCCCAGCTAATTTTTGTATTTTTAGTAAAGATGAGATTTTACCACATTGGTCAGACTCATCTAAAACTCCTGACCTCAAATAATTCACCCGCCTCAGCCTCCCAAAATGCTGGGATTATATAAATCAATCATTTTTAACTTGAATTTCTTTTAATTAGCCAGCTAGATGAACTCTTCTATCACAAATTCACAGAGTGACCTAGTGAGGAGCATTGTTTGGGATCATCTGCTTCATTCTTTTCATTTTGCAAAGATGAAACTATGACCCAAGAAAGAGAAGCAGTACCCCCAAGGTTCCCAGCTACTAATGGGTGGACTGGGTCTAGAACCAGTCTTCTAGGCTAATATTCTTTATACTATACTCCAGATCCCCTTTCCCAAAGAAAAACAGCTACTAACAGTTATTGAAGACATACTATGTGCCAAGGGCTTTCTGAGAATTTACTGTTTTAATATCCACAATAATGAGTTAGTTTCTGTTACTATTCTCATTTTAGAAGGGGAGAAATTGAGACTTAGATGAAGTAATCTACCCAAAGATGAATAGCTCAAAGATATTTTAGCTCTGCCAGAAACAGAGCTATACTGGCAGAGCTAAAATAAATATTGTTTGCATATTCTATATATAAGTTGTGAATCCTAAATATGAGTTATATATACCTGGACAATCTTGACAAGATTGGTAGACATTAAGGCTATTTCCAGTTTGAAATTCTTATCAGTAATGCTGCTAGGAACATTCTTGTGCAAGCCTTTGTGTAGACATATGTTTTCATTTATCTTGGGTATACACCTAGGAACAGTACTGAGTCAGATGATAGTTTTATATTTAACTTTTTAAGAAAATGTTTGACTTACCACAAAGGCAAACAATAACCACAATGGATGCACCATTTTACATTCCCACCAAGAATGTATGAGGGTTCTTATTTCTCATCCTCACCAACATGTGTTATTCTCTTCTTAATAGCCATTCTATTGTGAATGTGAATCATTTCCCTAATGATGAATAATGCTGGGCATCTTTTCATATGCCTCCTACACATTCATACATGTTATTTGGTGAAATGTCTGTTCATATCTTTTGTCCATTTTTGTTTTGGTTGTGTTATTTTTGAGCACTAATATTTCTTTATAAATTCTGGATGCAAATCCTTTATGTGTTTTGTAAATATTTCCTCCCAATTTATTTCTTTTCTTTTCATATTGTTAATAGTGTTTTTTGAGGAATGAAATTTTTCATTTGATGAGGTCCAATTTATCAATTTTTTATGAACAGTGCTTTTGGTGTTATATCTAAAAAATATTTGCCTATCTGAAGGACACAAAGATTTTTTTTCTGTTTTCTTTCAAATATTTTACTGTTCTAGCTCTTACTCAAGTCTGTGATTAATTTTTGTGTGTGGCATGTATGAGGTGAGGGTCTAAGCTCACCTTCACACACATGGATATCCCATTGTCCTATCACCATTTGTTGAGGCGACCACCTTTTCTCTAATGAATTGCCTTGACACTTTTGTAACCAAAAAAAAAAAAAAAAACTACTGATGCTAAATATAAGGATTTATTTCTGGAAGCACAGTATGTTCCATTGGTCTATATCTAACCTCATCCCAGTACCACACGTCTTAATAACTTCAGCGTTAGAGTGAGTTTTGAAATTGGGAAGTGAAAATCCTACAAGTTATCCTTTTTTTCAAATTTATTTTAGCTATTCTAGGTGGTTTACATTTCCACGTAAATCTTACAATCCCTCATCAGTAGGCATAGAGTTAAAACAGATCACTTTTAAAGCACTCAAGTCACCAAAAGTCTTTTTTGCCTTCTTCCATGACAATAAGGCCTTATTGGGTTTGTAGTTACTTCACAAAAAAAAAAAACATAAAAACTAGTCTTAAAGGAAGTTCAAGTTTAAGGCGGTTTTTGCTCCTGCCTAATCCAACAATCAGGAAAAGTCTCTCAATCAAAAATTAACATGCACACTTCCACATATACAAAAATGTAAATCACTGATTCAGCACCCACTACAGTAGAATATGCACAAAGCGTGTGTGTTGAAGCACAAGTATCAACACAGAATAAGGACTCTGTAAGTAACAGGTATTATTGCTACTTTTTGAGTAGATGTATCTATTCCCCTTATACCTGCCTTCCTCAATTTTTATATTTTATATTTTGTACCTACTCTTTGAGCTGCACAGTAGGGTAGCCACAAAACTAACAAAGAACATCTGAATTCATATTACCTAAAGTTAAATACAATTAAAAAGTTAGATCCTAAGTCACAATGGCCACATTATAAGTGCTCAACAGTTCCATATAGACGGCAGCCACACTGTCAGATGGTGTAGATACTACTTATTTTAGAAAGTTCTATTTGATGGTACTGATTTACAGAATTATTTCTGATATTTTCACTAACTTTTATGAACAGAAATAAAAGCTATGTGAATGGCAGTAGAATTTAGAGGTTTCATAGATTAAAATACATTTATGTATATCATATCTTCTCAGTTCTTGGTATTTTTCTTTTCTAAAAATTTAGCTCAAGTGTTTGTTCAAGGGCTTGTATCAAAAGGTTGTGTGGTAGTCTATTTTCAGCATCCTTAAAGGAAAGAAATTCTAACCAAGATTTCATATCCTGCCAAACTAAGCTTCATAAGCAAAAGATAAATAAAATATTTTCCAGACACATAAATGCTAAAGGAATTTGTTACCACTAGAGTAGTGTCACAAGAGATCTTTAAGAGAATTCTATAAATGGAAACTAATAACAATACCTGCTACCACAGAAATACACTTTTTATTTGAGATGGAGTCTTGTTCTGTCACCAAGGCTGGAGTCTTGTTCTGTCACCAAGACCCTATAAAGCAACTACACAATTGAGAACACAAACCAAATAGCTAACATCACAAAAGGATCAAAACCTCATTTATCAATATTAACCTTGAGTGTAAATAGTCTAAACACCCCCTTAAAAGGCACAGACTGGCAAGTTTGATAAAAAACAAAAACAAGATCCAACAGTCTGCTGTCTTCAAGAGATCCATTTCATGTGTAATGACAGTCAAAGGCTCACTGTAAAAAGATAAAGATCTATCACACAAATGGAAAACTAAAAAGAGCAGGGGGTGCTATTCTTATATCCGATAATATAAACTTTAAACCAACCACAGTAAGAAAGAATAAAGAAAGGCATATATAATGATAAAGAGTTCAGTTCAACCCTTAACTACCCTAATTATATGTGCACTCAACATCGGAACACCCAGATTCATAAAACAAGTAGTTTTGGACCTTCAGAAAGACTGAAACAGCCACACAATAATAGTGGGTGACTTCAACACCTCACTGACAGCATGAGACAAATCATTGAGGCAGAAAACTAACAAAGAACATTCTGGACATAAATTGGACACTTGACCAATTGGACCTAACAGATATCTATAGATTACTCCACCAACCACAGATGATACATTCTTCTCACCTGGACACAAAACATATCCCAAGATTGACTATGTGCTCAGCCATAAAGCAAGGCTTCATAAATTCAAAAAAATTAAAATAACATCAAGCATACTCTTGGACCATAGTAGAATAAAAATAGAAATCAATACCAAGAAGTTCTCTCAGAACCACACAATTATATGAAAATTAAACTTGCTCCTGAATGACTTCTTGATAAACAACAAAATTAAGACAGAAAAAAAAATTTATTTGAAATAAATGACAACAGAGCTATAACTCACCAAAATCTCTAGGATGCAGCAAAAGCAGTGTTAAAACGAATATTTATAGTACTAAATGACTACATCAAGAAGTTGAGGTCAGGCATGGTGGCTCATATTTGTAATCCCAGCACTTTGGGAGGCTGAGGCAGGCAGATTACTTGAGGTCAGGAGTTCAAGACCAGCCTGACCAACATGGTGAAACCCTTCTCTACTAAAAATATAAAAAAGTTAGCCAGATGTGGTGGCACACAGCTGTAATTTTAGATGCTCAGGAGGCTGACATGGGAGAATCACTTGAACTAGGGAGGTGAAGGTTTCAGTGAGCAGAGATTGCACCACTGCATTCCAGCCAGGGTGACAGAGCAAGACTCCATTAAAAAGAGGAGGAGAACAAAGAAGAAGAAGAAGCAGGAGGAGGGGGAGGGGGGAGGAGTGGGGAGAAGGGAGGAGGAAGGAGGAGGGAAGTTAAAGAAGTTAGAAAGATTTCAAATTAACAATCTAACATCACATCTAGACAAACTAGAAAATCAAGAACAAACTTACCCAAAAGCTAGCAGAAGAAAATAAATAAAATCAGAGCAGGACCAAACAAAATTGAGACCCAAAAATCTATGTGGGTGTGAGGCTATGGGAGGGATAGCATTAGGAGAAATACCTAATGTAGATGATAGGTTGGAGGGTACAGCAAACCACCAAGGCACGTGTATACCTATGTAACAAACCTGAACGTTATGCACATGTATCCCAGAACTTAAAGTATAATTAAAAATAAAATAAAATATTTAATCATTAAAAAAGATCAATAAAAACAAATGCTGGTTCTCTGAAAGAACAAACAGGATAGAGCACTAGCTAGTTTAACAAAGAAAAAAAGAAGGCCTGAATAAGCACAATCAGACATGACCAAGGTGAAATTACAACTAATCCCACAGAAATACAAAAAGACCCTCAGAGACTATTATGAAAGCTTCTGAACATACAAACTAGAAAATCTAGAATAAATGGATACATTCCTGAAAACATATAACCTTCTAAGAGGAAATCAGGAAGACTCTGAAACCCTGAACAAACCAATAGCACATTCTGAAATTGAATCAGTAACGAAAACCTACCAACCAAAAAAATACCTCAACCAGATGAAGTCACAGCCAAATTCTACCAGACATAGAAAGACCCCCAAACAACTGCCTAAATCGATCTTCCCTTTCAGCCTCTGCCACCCTGAGATGCATCTTCCAGTGGTGAGCTAGAGAAGGTCCCTTCCAATTGTTTTCCCAGACAATTGCAGATGAATCATCCTTCCCCACAATCCAGAAATGCCAGCATGACTTGAAGAAACTCCTTCAAGTCTCTGGTCTTTCCTTTCCTTTCAAATCTGATATTAACATCCTGCTCCCCTCTTTCCTGGTGATTTTTAGAGTTCTTAGGCCATGACCATGGGAATTGGGATGACAAGAGTTAAATAACAGACTCATATTTCCATCTTAAACAGCTTGCATTTTAGTCATAATTTTACAAGAGTGGTATCTGGGGGAAAAAAGAGATAAATAATGACATTGATATTGATCTTGTTTATGGGAACTTCAGCCCAAAAAGTTAATTGTGGCTACATCATTATGTAGCATTGCCTTTGCTTCAGTCAAAAAAATAATAATAATAATGTCCAAATTCTGCTTGGGGGAAATTGTTTCCCTAAAACAACTTATCCACTTACAGAGTCATGGTTGGTTAAAAGCTAACACAGGACAAGCTAACTACAATTTTTATCCTTTTCTCAGCATGTATGTGGGTGTCTAAAAGCAAGCCATTGAGATGAACTGGTCAGCACCACTGGGAACCGAATTGGCTTTCTTCACAGCCAAACTAGGCTGCACAGCAATATGTTTTTGTAAACGTTTGGTTTGAACTGATCTGCTCTGTCATAAAGCAAGATGTTTCCAGCTGATATGTTTGCTGATCTGGTGAATTACGCTCATATAAACAAGAGAAACACCATGGAGAGATACTGCTATGGCCACCTCCTTACACATACAACCTACCTGTGACTACTGAGCATGCTCTGCCCAGACCTCCTCTGTCCTTTGTCAGAGAATGAAAGAGGTAGGCATGGGAAGGAAAGAGAAGAGGGAGACTTTACAAAATGAGCCTGAAAAAGAAAAAGGCCTGGTGGAAAGGAGGCAAAAACAGAGGACCAGGGTGGGAATGAAATGTGAAGGCAACAGCTGCAGAGATCAGACATGCCCTTGGAAACCCTTTTTATTCCTGATCAGTCCTTCCAGAGCTTCCTCTACAGGGCAAATTCATTTATTTCCAAGGAAGCCCAAAGAGTCTAGGTTCTTTTTAAAGCTAGTAAAAGTAGGCTAGTTGCTCCTTCTAAATAACTGAATTCTGACCATTCTGTCAGTGAGACAGGCGACCCCAGCTCCATCAACCATGTATCTGCCTTCTCAAAGTATTTCAGTAGAGGTCACAAAGTCAACACCGAGTGCAGGATGAACCAGGCTAAGAACAGGGCAGGGACACACTGAAGCTCCATATTGATCTGGGGGCTGAGCCTCAGCCTAAATTGAGTTTCCTCTTGTGAAATCACAACACAAGGTAGCAAAACCCAATGATAAAATACTTTGCCAAAGCTCAGGTATGGTCATTCAGATCACCTCAGGTCCTAGAAATACATACAGAAAGGAACAAGGGATTCAGAGTCAGAGCTCCACAGGCCAAGGGCACTCTCTGCTTCCTTTTAGATGCACGTGGTATCCAGGGAGCTGCTCAAGTCATAAATAAGTCACAAAGCTCTCTGATTCATGACCCCATTGCCCTGCTTCAAAATCCCAATTAAAGAAGATGTTTAGATGTTTAGAACCACAATACTCTAGTACAGTGTAGCATAACTGAGTGAAAACGCTGGATTTCAGTCAGACTGGTTGTTGAAACAGAACCTGGTTAAACCAAGCAAATGTATTCAAATCCAAATATTAAGAAGCATGACACTCAAGAGAAAATATGTTCTATGAACAGTGGAATCTCATCATAAGTGGATTTAATTCAAATTATCCTACATGAGTTAGAGACAAAACCAATTATTTAAATGGTGCCATTCTGCTCAAACCCATGTTCTATTTGGGAGTTAAATGGGAGATGAAAACCCAGTGTTTCTTCAGTTGTTGAGCTTCAGTCATCCTCTCCTGGCAGAAACAGCTTGCTCCTTTTTTTTTTTTTTTTTTTTTTTTGAGAGAGTCTGGCTCTGTTACCCAGGGTGGAGTGCAGCAGTGTGATCTCTGCTCACTGCAACCTGTCTCCCGAGTTCAATGAATTCTCCATGCCTCAGCCTCCCAAGCAGCTGAGATTACAAGCACACATCACCACATCCAGTTAATTTTTGTATTTTTTTAGTAGAGAGGGGGTTTCGTCATGTTGGCCAGGCTGGTCTCACACTGCTGGCTCCAAATGATCCACCTCCCTCAGCCTCCCAAAATTCTGGGATTACAGGTGTAAGCCACTATGCCTGTCTAATGTTGCTGTTTCTGTGGATGATTTCAGAGCCATTAAGTGATAATTTCAATCAATCATGTTGGGGAAAACAGCAAAGAAGAAAGAACTTACAGAGTGACCACATAAATTGGTTATGAGTAACACATAAACAGGGAACAACAGACTGCAGAAGGCCTCTGAGGAGGAAGGCCTCTCCATGCTTCATATTCCGGTGCAGGGTGACCTAGGCTCTGTTACCATAAACATTGTGCTCAAGGACATAAAACCTCTTCATAGTACTATTACGTAGCCAGACTTGTAGGCTCCTTGTAAGGCCCATGTTCCACCAGCTGCACATAGATAATAAACTAAAGATAATCACATGTTCTTGTTTTGTGAAACTACCAAACCACCACTGTTATCAATCCTTAGGATGACATACCATATCTGGCTCACTGATTCACTTCCAGCTCACTGATTGATCTCACCATCACTCCACCCCTACCCTGTAGATCAAAGTGATTGTAACCAATAAATAGAGTAGATTATCAGAGTTCGGGGCCTTTACTGTTTCCTCCAAAGTAATAAGTGACAGCCCCCTGGTCCCACTTTTTCTCTTAACCTGTCTTTTTCTCATTCCTTTGTCACCACGAAACTCAGGGTACCCACGGGTAATGTAGGGCTGGCTCCCCACATCCTGGTGCCCAATGTGGGGCTCATGGATACCTACATTCTGGCACCCTATGTGTGGGGCTCATGAATTCCCTGCAAATCACAATTGCTACTCCATATGCAGACCATACTTAAACTCATGCAATAGGGTTTGGATGATTAGAGACGGTTCAGCACAGTTTATTGTAAGGCCTCTCAAACTTTTATGAGACTGTCAAGCACTTGGAGATCTTGTTAAAATGCAGATTCTGCCTCAGTAGGTCTGGGGCAAGGCCCAAAGTCTTGCATTTCTAACAAACTCTCAAGTGAAATTGTTGCTACTGGACCACAGACCACACTTTGAGTACAATAACTTATTATATGGATCTAGATACATAACATTCAACATACAGCAAATATGTTTATTGAAAATCTGCTACGTGCCAAACACTGTGACATTCACTGATGACACAAACATGAGACACTGATCTTCATTCTCTATGTGTTCATAGTCTCATTTGATATAAGTAACACACCAAGTACTGCATGAAATAGAAGTCTTCCCCCAGAAAGGCATACTTCAAAATAACCCTCAACCCTAATATGACTATAATGCTTTATCACTTACAAAGCATTTTTTAAAATCTTGCTCCATTTAATGCCTTGAACACATGATCTCACCTTCCCCTCAGTTGCAAAATGTTACAATTTAGTTTTTACATTGGCTTCGCTGCATACATACTCCCAGTAATGAGAAGAAGCTCCTCATCACCCCATTTCATGGGTCATTGAATACTAAAAATGAATTAAATAAATCCTACTCAGTGATGTATCTACCACATGTGCACAAGTGTGTTATCTAGCAAAGAAAGCAAATTTTGATTTTTCGTAACCTATGCAGAATAGTAGAAAGCCCAGGAGGACATCTCTCTTTTTCTAGTACAGAGTCTTCTGCTGACTAGCTGTGTAACCACATGCAAGTTAGTTAACCTTCAAAGACCTCAATTTCCTCATCTTTAAGGAAGAGCTGGACCAGGTGACCTCTAGGTCCTTTCCAACTCTATACTACTATGATTCTATGACCCACCCTTCTTGAATTTGCTATAATCTGTGTTTTAGATCCCAAAGACAGATCTTTTCAACAGCATCAGTACAACGACACCTCCCTCTGAGCCTTAGCTACACTGGTTCACACAGCAAAGCTTTGAAATTCCCAAATACTGTAAGCTTAGGCTTGCCAGTGCCATGCAGAGCTGCTACTTCACAATTCAAGTAGTCAGCTATTGACTTGTGGCAATCTATATCTGCATTAAAATGGGGAGTTTTGGATTAATGTGGAGCTGAAAGCCCGACTGAGGCTCTTTGCTGCCAGCCTGTCTCTGTAATTGCAGCATGGATTTCACCAACCACAAAGGGCAAAATGAATGTGATCATCCCCAGTAGTCGATAGCCCATTGATTTTTTCTTTTGGCTCTATGATTTGCACAAATATTGAAGCTCATTTTTTAAGCAAGGAGGCTTATTAATCTACATTCTTTAAAACTAGTGGCCCCTTCAATGAGGTGAATTTTGAAGGTTACTTAATATGCAAGACATGAGTAGTCACATTAATTTTTTAAATTGTTTTCCACATACACATGCGCACACACATGCATGTCCTCACTCTTATTTAAAATTGACATTCCAAGTAGATGGTAGAACTTTGTGCTTGTTATCATGCCATTATGTGTCTGGTTGTTTAGGAATGATTAGGAAGGAAATGTTGGCAAAGCCCATTCTGGTCTGTGGTCGCTGTTTTCTTGGCTAGCTTTTGTTTTTCACTCACCCCTAAGGTTGTAAACAGAATGTGTACAACAACACCTGTGGTTCCTAAGATGGAACACTGATCCAGGGCCATTCCTTCCCTGAATGGAGGCTATTAATCTGCAGTAACAAATACATGTTAAGGCAGAGAAACAAAGGCAGCTCCTGCAGAGTTCAATTGTGGTTGCTCCAAACTATACCAGTTCTTTTAATTTCTTGTAATGCATTTTTCATTTTATGTTGTTTCTGGTTGCTATATCCTCTGAACATTCCTTTATTCTATTACAGTCTTAATTTTGCTGAAAATTCAGACTCTGAATGGTTTGAAACCACACATCTCAAATTTGGTTTTGTGTGGGTTGCTGTAAAAGGTAATAGGCTTCTCTTTTCCAATAGTTCTACTTTTTGAAAATAATCAATAATGATAAAATTGGTCATCAAATCCCATTAGCTTTTTTTTTTTTTTTCAGGAAAATTTCTCAAAGCTGGACCCTACTCTAAACTCCAACTTAAAATGAGCTGTTTGGGTTGCAAGGAATTAAATTTAATAACTTGGTTTGATTCCGGCAAGAGGATTTGGGGGATAAGGAGACATGCAGATACATAAAGATGATGAGAATCTTGACCATGTAGACGTGGCCACACAGCTAGGCTCAAAATGATCAGAACTTGCTTGGGGAAGCTGAAGTTTATTCGGGATCCAGTACAACTCTGGGGACCAAGGTATCTTGCCATCAGGTGTTTATTGATTGATCACAACCTACATTCTCCCATAGAGTGAATCTGCTTAGCTCTGTATCCTTGACTTTCATTCTAATTTCTGACTATTTAACCCTTTCTCTATTTCTCAAGGTCAAATAAGCCAAGTTACCAGATTCAATTGTTCAACCATCCCCACTGGACATCATTTTTGTGCCAAACCATCCCATTGGCCACTAGTCAAGTCTATAGCTGAGCTATTCTTAGATTAAGCACCCATTCCTGATTCACCCATTCCTGATTCAATAAATAACATCCCATAACAACATAATGATTTATGTGGAAGAAGGACCTTTAAAACTTATGCTTCAAGGATTGCAGGAACTCTTTAAAAGGCAAATATAGGCAAGGCAGCATATTGAGGTTTGGCCTATCCATCTTGCCTGTAGCCTCCGCTGAGTTCAAACCCACATCATCACCTACCTAAAGCTTTACAATAGCTTCCTTACTGGGACCTCAATGCCTAAAGCCTATCCTATTTAACCCATTCTCAATACTGATAATGACCTTGGGAAAGCCTCAATCACTGAGATTTAGTTCTGTCATCTACCTCATCTGTAAAATGAGTATAATCATTGAGAAGATTTGAAGAGAGACTGCATGTAAAGTATTTAGCCATTTTTATCATTGTTTTATGAATATTCTACCCTGGTTCTAAAGATTATATTTGTTTATAAGGATATCATTCCCATAAGAATGTGGGCTCCTTGAGATCGGGGGTTAAGTCTTATTTACCTCTTCAATGTCTCATCCCTGGACCATGATGAATGAAGGCATCATTTACACTTCAGAGAACTCCATACCAAGCCTAAGATGGGAAGATAAACTCTTGCTTCCTTCCTTAATCAGCTTTGCTTAATTTTACTTATAACAACATGACTTCTCATGTAAGTCAGCCCAGAACTGAGAAGATTTGTTATGCATGCCTTTTTGCTAGGGAATAGAATGGGATCCTTTATAAAGAAAATACCCAGCTACAGGAAGTGTCACATGTCCTCTTCCATAACAAAATCCCAAACCCAGAGGGACACTAGAGATAATGTCCTCCAACCCTTTATTTTTAAAACAAAGAGCCTAAGGCCCAGAGAGTTAACATGACTCACATGATTTTACAGTGTTATGATGCTTGAACACAAATCATGTGTGTGGATTCCAGGGATGTACTTTACCAATGACTGGGTATTCCTCTGCCTCCATGATGGTGTGACCCGATACAGAGTGACCACTTAGTCAAGTTTTAAATTGACCTGAGAAACAATCTCTGGGCAGACCTAATCCCCCTTCTACTCTATTTACAGCCAGGGAAGTAAAGATACCACATTTTTCCCCTCCGGAAAAGTGAGTCTGGAATCAAAGCAGGCTTCCTCCTTCCACCACTGAACTATGAGCAAGAAAACCTACTTGAGTTATAGCTCTATTGTCTTATTTGGTCCCTAGTTGCTACATCTGGAAATTTAAGGTTTAAGTTTTGGCCACTGGTTTTCAAACTGGATTTTCCAGTGCCCTTGAGTTCCATGGAAGAGCCTTGGGTCCCACCTGGGGTAAGATAAAGGAAGACCAGTCATATCACATACTTTTTTTTAAATGACTGTGGAAACAGTCATTTAGAGTTTTAAAAACTGTATTGCTAGTTGTTTTCTAGGTAAACTACTAGGGTTGAAAAGAGGAAAGGTAAACTCGGTTCCTGGTCTTGAATGAAAGCTACAGGTCATAAAGTGTCTATTTTTAACACTTTGCTCATTTTTCAAATTTGGGCATTTAAAATTGTTCAAATCTTTTTTTTATCAAATATTATAATATCTCCATTGCTTTGGAAATGTTTTAATTATTTAGTCTTTATGGCTCAAATTTAATTTATCAGCAGAAATAAAGCAAAAGGAATGATTCCAATGCTTCCAACCATTAGATTACTTATTGATAGTGATGCTGTGCCCAGGAAAGATTTTAAACCTGCAACACAAAGTGGTAAGAATTCTTCAGAGTACACAAAACTGATCCCTAAGCCTGAATAAATCCTGAATATGGATAATAATGCTTTAAAGTCTATATATAATATTATAATATTATCTATATGATGCACAAAAACATCAATATGTAAAATCCCAATGAATTGAAATTTTAATATTTTGTTCACATGGTCATTTGAACCAATTTGTTACTTTGTTCAATGTTTTCAACTAATCTATTTTTTGCCAAATTGTCTGCTTCAGGAGAGCCATGGAGTCTTTTGCTTCCTGCCCTAGAGGAAAATTCACATGGAGAGTTGAGCCAGGACTCAGGCCTTCCTTCTTCCTTACAATTCTCACTCCATCACTAAGAAGCCATCAAGATAGCCAGGTCTAGCTAGTGTGTTACCTTCATTCATACATGCATGCATCATTCATTTAGGGACTTGAATGGGTCAGATGTCTAGGTAAAGAGTTGAAGAAGACAAGGTCTATGCTCTACAAACAGACAAGCACATAAATAATTAAAATATCCTGTGATAAGTACTAGTAGAGATATATTCTATCAGGGACTATAGGTGAAGGAAATAGTATGACATAAAGAGAGTCGAAAAAACATGGAGGAGACAACTGTGTAAGACTTGCAGGCTGCCTAGGAATTCACAGAGTGATGGGCAGTGTCCCAGCAGGATCAGGTGAGGAGGGACATTATGTCTGCAGAAGAAAAGAAGAAGGGAGAGCTAGAAGGAATGTCAGGGAGACAGACAACCTGTTCAGAGGCATGAAAGGGCATGGTATTTCCAGGGAACCTCAAATAATTCAGAATGACAGGAGCATGGCTCCCATGGAGAGAGGAGGAATGAGAAGGATCTGGTAATAAGGTGAAAATGTGGTCAGCAGTCAGGTAAATGCAAAAGGTTCCTGACAGAGCCATGAAAGAGACTTTGTAAGAAGGCTAAGTGGAGACAGGGAAAGAGGTGGTTTGTAGAATTCTATTCCACACAAGAGGCAGGGCACACTAGAGAAATCCTTTAAAGATGGATGATTCTATATATCAGAATAAAAGATGTCACTGTAAAGTGTACAAGAATAAAAACCTAAACACAGTAGGTCACTCTGGAATCAGAGTTACGAATGACAGAAAGAAGAGCTGGGAATGAAGGAAAGGGCAGGGAAATGTCAAGTCAGCGAATAGAGATCGTGAACTCCCTCCAGAAGACAGGGCCCAGAGTAGGTAACAAAATAACTCAAACTCTAAAATAAACTGACTATGCTCAGAGTGCTCTGCCAGCTGCTATCTTAGACCTAATCAAGTGCTCCTCGACCTGCCCCAGGAAACATGATGATCCCAGGAAGAACAAGACAGTCAAACACTGACAGTGGCTGGCTAAGGAAAGGGACTGAATCAGAAGCAAAGGCTAGAGTCCTTCTTTAGTGTTTCAGGAAAGAAAAAATAACCACAGATACTAAAGCAGGACTCCGCTTTTTAATGTTTCCCATTTAATCCTTTCTTAGCCAGCAAAAAGTCAAGAAGCTTTCATTGCAAGGGAGGAGAATGCCAAAGGAAAGCAAAAACATAACCCAAAAGGGACAAATTTCTGAGTATCTTGTGAGGGGCAGGGGTCACCTACCGGCATAAATTCAAAAGGTACAGAAAGGTCCCTGTGCAGCTGCCTCTCTCACAATATGTATACACACACACACACACACACACACACACACACACACACATATACACACATTGCTGATGCCTGACATTCCCATAATTGTCATTTCATTCTTACTGCCTGAACTTAACAGGATCTATTTCAACAGTTAAAATGTGAATATCCTGAAGGAGGGAGGAGCACATAATAAATATGATCTATCATTGTATACATTATAAATGTATATCTAATTATTTCTTAGGAAAAGCAGAGATGCATAGAAAGGAAGCTACTGGACAGACATGATCACCCTATACGAATGGGATAAACACTGCTGTTCCAAGGAGGAAGCACTTCTCCAAAGGCGGCTGATGACTGAAGATGCAATGCAATGCCTTCGCGGTTTGCCTCGGGATGCCCTTGTTCCTGTCTCTATGACAATGATCGACTGTCCTGATGGAAGTCAGATCTCCAGGTAGTGAGCCCCAGCATATACAAGACACTGGGCAGGAAATACTGATGATGTCAAGAAGGCAGGATCTATGCTCTTCAAGAGCTTGATATCTTGTTGTGAAGACAAGACATTAATGTCTTGAGAAAAATCCACAAGGCCAGGCAGTTAGCAACTGAGGGAGAGAGACTTAAGCTGGATGGTCAAAGAAGGAAGTATTCACTTCCATTGAGGGTATGCCCCACTTCTCAAGTTGAGCCAGCCTCAGCTTTATGACCTGTAGCCTTCATTCAAGACCAGGAACCGAGTTTACCTTTCCTCTTTTCAACCCTAGTAGTTTACCTAGAAAACAACTAGCAATACAGTTTTTAAAAACTCTAAATGACTATTTCCACAGTCAGTTAAGCTCACAAAAAAAGTATGTGATAGTCATACACTGGAGAATTAAGCCAAGGATTGGAGATAGATGATAGCCAGACAGACAAACACATAAAACACATAGATAAATGTGGGGATGAAGTGGTCACAGAAAGAAAGGAACCATGGAAAGGAACACTGGCAAATACTTCCTTAACTTCTCTAACTGATAAAATAAGACAGGACACATTTTCAAGTGTTCTTTCATCTCAATTCTGACAATTATGAAATCTCTAGTGCAATTAGGGAGCTTTTCAATGAAAGCATATTGAAGCATTTGTATCACTTACGGATCTTTACAATAGTTCACTTTGATTTGTACTTCCTCTTTAATTTTGAGGACTGGGTTTATTATCCTGTCTTGATGCTGTAAATACACATTTGCTCTAGAACAGAGGTCTATACATTTCAGAGGAAGTTTCCCCACATCACTAATACTTGTGTTGAAATCTTGCCTCAGATGAGGCTGTGGGGACATGGTGTGGATTAGAGAAAACTCTGGGCCAGGGATGAGAAGACCTTGTTAACAGTGTCTAATCCTTGCTCTGCCTCTACCTCAACCATCTCAAATGTTTCTCTAAGTTCTGGTCTATGATTGCGCTCAATGGCTAATTTCTGATAATAATATAAGTAGCAACTGTTTACTGAGCACTTACAATATGCTGAGTAGATGAGTTAAGCACTCAACACACATTATCTCATTTAAGTCTCATAATGACCTCATAAGGTCAGCTTAGGAATCCAGTGCTCAGGAAGTTATACTCAAGATCCCAAAGCTAGTAATGGGCAAAAACAGAATTCAGACTGGAGCCCTTGTACATGACACTGCCTGCATAGACAGCAGACCAAATAACAGGCGCTGAGTTGAGGCAAAGTGAGAAGCTACAGAGAAAACACCTGCAGCTCTGCCCTGACCCACAATCTCAAATTTGACCTGTGCTAACGCTAAGGAATACATGTAAATTAGAACCTCTTACAGACTTCTGTATAAGAATAAATCATCAAAAGAAGATAAATGCTACTTTAAAAAAATATATGTGTACAGCACAGAAATTCAAGTTACCACCCTTGCAAGAGTCTTCTCTGATGTAAATAAAATAGTGATGCACAGAAGCTTACATAAGTAAATAGATGAGTGAATTAACAAATGAACCTTGTGATGTGATGGGAAGAAGGAAAGAAACATCACAAGTAGCAATAATAATACCGAAAAAAAAATGGCTGGGTTGGACAGCACAACAATTGTTTCTCATTCATGGCCTCAACACTGTCTAGCCTTTGTTATTCACAGTTGTCTGGTTCCAACCCACCTTTCTGATTTTCTCTATCTCTGAATCACTGGATAAGCTTTTCTCTCACTCCAGTCCAGTAAACTCACTACCCTTATCCTTTGTATTCTTTGCATTTTCATTTTGTTCAAATATTTCGCCTAAGGAGCCTGTCTTTCCTCTTTTCATCCCCAATCAAAAACATTACCTGCCCTCCAAAGTCTGGCTGAAATCCTGTTCCTTCCCTGTCCCACCAAGAACAGGGCAGTGGGGCTTCCAAGAGGCCTGCCAGTGGTTAGAGCAGTCAATGGAGATGCTGACAGGCATGAATTGCTCTCACATTCACATGAGTGGTTTCTGTTAATTTTTGATGTCAGAGCAGATGAGGGCTGCCCATGCAGACCCAGTCTGTCTTACCAACTCATCTGTATTTAAAAGGCTTTCACATGTCCCTAATGAAATGTTGGTGTCTTGGTCTCAGGCTGAGCCTGAGCCAAGAGAGAGGGTGAACACAGCATTAATGATAAAAACAGATTTTTCCTGCTGTCAAGATGAGACCACTTAACCCTCTGCATCTTATACATTTTCCTCCAAAGATACTACATTCTCTCCATGCTGTTTCTGCCTCTGCTTATGGTGGCTCCTCTGTGTGCACTGGCCTTGCATTCCCTCCCTACTATTTTCTCTTCCTCTCTCTGGCTAAAGCCCTATCCTCCTTCAAGACATCCATTCAGGCATAACCCCTCCAAGAAAATATTCATGACTCGATCAGGGTTAAGTGAAACTTCCACATGCTCCCACAATATATTATGTGCATCTCCATAACTGCCCTCACTATATGAATTTTTATTTGTTTAGGTATCTGCCTTCCCCAATAACAGTTAGATTCTATACAAAGCTGCATATTTTTCATTAGTATGTCTTTTGCAGCCAGGAAAGGGCTTGGTACATAGTAGGATTTAATGATTTTGCTGAATAATTGAATGAATGAATGGGCAAACAAATTGTAGAGCTACCTGTCAGGCCAGAAGATGTGGCCTCTTTCTTCTAGGGTGGGGCTCTCGAGATTAATGCTTTGAAGACAAGCCCTTATTGTGTATAAACAAGAAGTCTGGCATAAAGCCTCTTTAACAATCAGAGGATGGAGCTGCAGATGCAACTACCAGACCTGCACCCAGGAGCTGTCCAGGGTACTGAGCTAACTAGGCTATCTCCATGCCTAACCCAGAAGGGCTCTGTCCTCTGCCACCTCAGCCTGACTCAAATCTTAGCCCCTGGCAGTTAAATAATCCCCACCCCTGCACCAGCTGTCTCTGTTCACTTGAGTCTTTCTTGGCATTGGCCATTCTCCAGATCAGTTACTGCCCTGACTCGACTGCTTGCATTTACTGGCTCTAGGCTGGCTCCCTGCCTCAGGCTTTGCCTGATCTGATCACTAGCACCTACTGAATCCTCTGCAACTCCATAATCCAAAAGCCAGTTCCCTAGCAAGTTTCGAATCATGCCTCTGAACTGCCTGTGCTGAACAGGAGGGCCACAGCCTCAGACTAGACAAGATACAGCATGGGAGGGAGGAACTATCACACAGCTCAGAAATAGCAATCTCCTTGCAAAGGGAAGCCTCATGCTACTCAAGGAAGAGTGTAACATAGGTGGCTTCTGTAATACACTATCTGCTATTTTCCATACCATCAACAGTAACATAGGGGGCAGATAATGGAAGGGAGCTCAGCACTCCTGGACCAGGAGGGCAAAGGTCAAAGGAATCCAGATGTTGTCATCCAGTTACAACTTCTTGTCTCACATTAGCTGTGTGAGTCCAGGATGTATCTTGTGTATAGTATAAGAATTAAGTTGCACCTGGTATTACAGTTATGTAAGATAATTAATTACAATCAAAAAGTGAATACAATTAAAAGTTTTATAGAACTATTTTATTTTCTATCTCTTATTTGAACTGCCTACCACTTGAGCCAAAACACTTTTAGCAGATTAAGGACCTTGAAAATTTTAATTCACGTTAATTTAAATGTTCCAGACTTTGTCTTAATGACCATCTTAAACACTACTCACATGTTGCTTACTAGTCATAGTTCATTGCTGATGTAATGCAGCTTTCTACATATAATTTTCAATTAGTGCACCACGCTCCATCCTGGTGAAGTTTTCCAAGTGTCTTCCTTATTTACCATACTGTCTCTGCTGGGAATTCTCACTGACACAGAGTTTCCAAGCCTGTCTTCCCCAACACCCGCCCCCTACTCCTCCTATCATTACCTTGTGCCAAATGGCTTGGTTATAGAGCAGTAAAGACAACACCTCTCCTCTCTCACCCACTGAGGTTGAAGCTCCACAAATGCTGAACCAGTGAATCTCCAGGAACTGAAACGCCGTTAAAAAGTATATTCTTCCTGTCTCCATTGTTAAACACAATTAGTGGCATAAAAGAGGTTTTTAATCCCCATTTTAAACTGTATTCTAGCCTGGGCAATAAAAATAATAATAATAATAATAGTGATGAGAAATAATTGAGTACAAAGAAGATTATTAGAGATATTCTTGAGAGCATGACTGGTTTGAATCCGAACTCTTCCATGTGCTGTGTATGTGATACTGGGTTTATTTTCTACAAAGTGGGTAGAAGAGTTCTCATTTTGCAATATGTAAGGTGGATTAATTTGTCAGGTGCCTTCAATGTGTCTGGCCTAATTCTACTAGTTGCTCTTACTATTCCACATTATGGGCAATAAGGTAAAGCACTCATTGAATTATCATAACAACCCTGTGAAATAGCTGCTATTATCTCCAATATCAAACAGGCAGCCACGCTGTGCTTTGTTCTTTTTCAAATAAATTTATTTTATTTTATTTATTACAGATTCATAGGTCTCACTGTGTTTTCCAGGCTGGTCTTGAACTTCTGAACTCAAGCAATCCTCCAGTGTTCACCTCTCTTCACCTGTTACAGATGTCAGTCCCTGTGCCCCTTCTGGACTGAGAATTGTTTGATGGGTGGGGGTGGTTGCTGTTGTTTGCTTTGTTGTATTTTGCTTGAGATGGAGTCTCTCTCTGTCACCAGGCTAAAGTGCAGTGGCAGATCTTGGCTCACTGCCACCTTCACCTCCCGGACTCAAGTGATCCTCCCACCTCAGCTTCCCCAATAGCTGGGACTACAGGTGCACACCACCAAACCCTGCTATTTTTTTATGTTTTGCAGAGACAGGGATTTTCTCTTTTGTCCAGGCTGGTCTCAAATGCCTGACCTCAAGCGATTCACCCACGTCGGCCTCCCAAAGTGCTGGGATTACAGGTGAGAGCCACCACGCCTCACCTGGACTGAAAATTGTTAAGCAACGTATCCAGAACGCAGAGCCACGCTGCTCCTTCCTCATGTTCTCAGAGAGCCCTGTGTCCATCTATGTATCTATCAAAGCACTTATGGAGCTGAATTGCTTATGCATTTAAACTTTTAAATCCACATTTGATAACACACTCATGTAAATAGCCTAAAAGGGACAGAATGGCAATTTATCTAAAGAGAAATTCGTATCAGTTTTATAATCAAGGTAAAAGAGACACAGTCTGAGACAGGAACACTGCCATGAGTGTAAGTTTTGGTGTCAATAAACCTGTGGTTCAACTCTATCACTTTCTCAGTTGTCCCTGAAAAACTTAGTTTGTTTATCTAGGTTTCGATTGCCTTTTCTGTAAAATAAAGATATGAAACTCACAGAGCTGTTTGTATTAGGTAATATAAAAGTCTATCAAAGACTGGTCATAGTGGCTCATCCCTTAATCCCAGTACTTTAGGAGGCTGAGGAAGGAAGACTTCTTAAGGCCAGTAAAAGACCAGCCTGGTAGTGTAGCAAGACCCTGACTCTAGAAAAAGAAAAAAAAAAAGCCAGGTTTGGGGTCACACTCCTGTAGACCCAGCTACTTGGGAGGCTGAGGTGAGAAGATCACTTGAGCCCAGGAGGTCGGTGCTGCAGAGTGTAGGTCACCTCACTGCATTCCAGCCTGAGTAGCAGAGTAAGACCTTGTCTCTAAAATCAAAAACAAAAAATGAAACAAAACAAATCTATTGAACATGTATCTTGGTATAGTGATTGCTACATAACAGTTACTCTATAAATAACATTATTCATAGTCCTACAATAAGTGAATAAAATTAGAGGATGAGACTAAAATCTGCAGAGTAACAAGTGAATGCAGGAATTATATACTTTAGAAACCTGCCCACTAACTAAAAACCCATAATATGAATCTATTTGCTATGTCATCTATAATAAAACAAAGCAGTGATTAGAAAATATGTTTTGTATTACCTGGAGTATAGTCATGCTATGGTGTAACCTTTCAACACACAAATTTTAGATGTCTTGTTCTTCATAATTTAAAAATCTCTGTGCAAATGTGTGCTATGGAAGTAATGCAATCAAACAGTAATAACTGCATATAATATGGCAATGTGTAATATAAAAAAGCATCAATAACAAATTAACAGCCGAGTGTGGTGGTGTGCATGTCTGTAGACCCAGCTACTCAGGAGGCTTAGGTGGAAAGATCTCTTGAGAAGCAGAGTTTGAAGCTTCAGTAAGCCATGGTTCCATCACTGTACCCTAGCCTGAGTGACAAACCCTGTCTCAAATAAAATAAAATTTAAAAAAAGAAGAAACAGAAGCCGAAGCATTCAGCATTCGTGTATCTTGCCACTCACTTTTCACCTACCCCATCAGCTACTTCCCCAAAGTAAACTATGGGAAATGTGCTTTGTATTCATCTGAATTTCTTTCCCTAGTACCCTGCCATCTAGATGAAATTACTCATTCAAAAAATACATGGATTTACTTTTTGCTGTAATATATCATGTTAAGGAATTTTTCTTTTTTTTTCTGAGACAGGGTCTTGCTCTGTTACCCAGACTAGAGTGCAGTGGCATGATCATAGCTCACAGCAACCTCAAACTGCTGGGTTCAAGCGAATCTTTGGCCTCAACCTTTCTAGCAGCTAGGAAGACAAGCTTCTGTGACTATAGCTGGCTAAATTAAGAAAAACAAATTTGTAGGCTGGGTGCAGTGGCTCACATCTGTAATCCAGCACTTTGGGAGGCCCAGGGGGGTGGACCATGAGATCAGGAGTTTGAGACCATCCTGGCCAACAACCTTTCTCTACCAAAAACATAAAAATATTAGCTGGGCATGGTGGCGGACACCGTAATCCCAACTACTTGAAAGCCTGAGGCAGGAGAATTGCTTGAACCCAAGGGTCAGAGGTTGCAGTGAACTGAGATGGCACCACCTCGCCCCAGCCTGGGCAACAGTGAGAGACTCCATCTCAAAAAAAACACAACAATTTGTAGAGGTGAGGTTCTCCCTTTGTTGCCCAGGTTGATCTTAGTCACCTGGCCTTAATGAATCCTCTTGCCTCAGTATCTCAAAGGGCTGGGATTACCCATGAGAGCCACCACACCTGACCTCACTCTGTTATTTTGCAGACCTATGGAAAAAATGTGTAAATTACTACGTTAAAAAATAAAATGGAAACATGCAAAAAAAAATGAAAGTCAAGCTGAGGAAAACTTGTGGCACCGCTCAGTGGAAGCTGACTCCTAATCTCAATGCACCGTACAGAACAGCCAACATGGAGGTGGAGAAGCTGGGATTTCTCACCTGCTGGTCTGTGACTTTATGGAAAGTTTGTGATGACATTTGGAAATTTTTCTCTTTTTAAAAGTGGAAGACAATCATAAGTTTCTAGTTCTATTAAAAGCAACTTGGTGGATGAAATAAATATGTAGTCTCTTTCTCCTTCTCTAAAAAACTAGAATGGGAATTTAGAACCATGCTCTGTGATGAGGGACAGCCTGGTCAGTCTACTCAAGACATGGGCTGTCACCTAAACAACTGCCTGAACTCCGCTAGTAACGGTTGTGGTTTCAATCACTAGAAATGACGTAGGGGCTGGGGCTAGGAAAGGCCCCATATGGGAACAGGGCATCAGAGGAAACCTTAGCTCCTTACTGGGATTCCCTGAAGTCTACCTACAGTTTTGCAAATAGTCCCTTTATTAAACTTTCCTTAAATCCGTATTTTACTGTGCTTTTCTGTTTGGACCCTGGCTGAACCCAATACAATGAACCACAGAAAGTCCTGTTGTTTCACCAGTGTAGGGTTAGAGGGAGCATATGCTTTAATATTTTATAAATAATAGAGGAGGAGTCTAGCAGATGATGGTGCTGAGAAAGTATTGTTCCTGCAGTAGCATGTCATCCTTATAAAATCTGATGACAATTTTTTAAAATAAAATATTACTTATAATCTATTTTTTGTTAAAATCTGAGATTTATTCTTGTAGCACACAAGTTTCTTCTATTATTTTGATACTTGGCTTTGTCCGCAACTTCAGCCAAATATTAACCATAAAATTCAACCAATTGACATTTGACTGAAGTGCAAATTACATATACATCCCATTTTATTTGTATATATAGATATACATGTAAATATATTTAGTATGTGTTATGTTCAGTATGCTATGGTGAAAAAGCATAGATCAAGTTATTAACTGTGGTTGTTCTAGAGAGTAGAGGTGAGATCCTTTCACTATCGACCTCAACACAGTTCTCAATTTTAAAATATAACTTTAAACCAGTATACACTATTATAAGAGACATAAGCATTTGAGAGAAATTATCATTTTTTGAAAGAGTGCATAAATGGGTATTTTACATCTTATTGCAGATTTGTAGTGAGTTTTGAAATTGGAAACTGTGAGTCTTCCTATTTTGTTTTTCGTTTTCAACAGTGTTTGTTTATTAAGGATCTAATGTCATTCCATATATTTTTTAAGATAAGCTTTTCTTTTTATGAAGAAAAAAATAAGCCAGTAGGGTGTTAGTAAGGATTGCACTGAACCTGTAGGTTGTTTTGTGTATTGCTGTCATCTTGACAATAGCTTCTAATATATAAAGGCAGAATATATTTTTATGTAGTTAAGTCTGATACTTATTTTACCGATGTTTTGTGGTTTTTCAACGTGTCTCCTCGGTTAAATTTGTTTCCAAATATTTCATAATTGTTAGTGCTATTGTAACTGGAATCTTTTTCTGAATTTCTTCTTAGGATTCTTTATTGCTAGTATATAAAAAATACAAATGGCAGGGCGCAGTGGTGTGCGCCTGTAGTCCCAGCTACTTGGGAGTCTGAGGTGGGAGGATCACTCAAGCCCAGGAGCTCTGGGCATCAGTGCGCTACGCCCATCGGATTTCAGAAGTAAGTTCGGCATCAATATGGTGATCTCCCGGGAGCGGGGGACCACTAGGTTGCCTAAAGAGGGTGAACTGGTCCTCGTAGGAAATGGAGAAGGTCAAAACTCCCGTGCCGATCGGTAGTGGGATTGCACCTGTGAACAGCCACTGCACTCCAGCCTGGGCAACACATAGACCCCGTCTCTAAAATAAATAAATAAATAAATTAATTAATTAATTTTAAAAAATACGAATAATTCTTGAATTTGGTTCTTGCCTCCTAAGACTTTGCTGAATTCACTTATTAATGTGAGTGTGTGTGTGTGTGTGTGTGTCTCCTTCAGGAGTTTTTACATTTAGGATCATGTGAACACTAATCTGTCGATAGAGATGGTTTTATATATTCCCTTCCTATTTGGCATTTCCTTTGTTTGTTTTTCTTGCCCAATTTATCTGTAAAAAATTCCACTACATGGTTGAATAGTAGGGTCAAAAGCAGGCATTTTTGTTTTGTTGTTCTTCATCTTAGGAGAAAATCTTTAATTTTTTTTTTAATTTAAAAAAAATTTTTTTAGCTGCAAGGAGGACTGCATTTTTTTAATTTTAAATTTTTATTTATTTATTTTTTAAAGATGGAATTTCACCATGTTGACCAGGCTGCTCTTGAACTCCTGACCTCAGGTGATCTGCCAACCTTGGCCTCCCAAAGTGCTAGGATTACGGGCATGAGCCACTGAGCCTGGCCAAACATCTTTAATTCTTTGACCAGTGAATACTATGTTAGCTGTCAGTGTTTCATAAATGGCCTTGTATTCTAACCTCATGGAGTATCTTTTAAATTTTTGTTGATTTTATTTTTATTATTTAAGGCTAGTCACGTGAACCAGTTGGATTGGAGAAGGAAGAAATTCTATAACTGGTGGTGATTAATTAATTATAAACAATACTGCACTTGGACAAGCCTGCTGAGTGATTTTACCATACAATGATATTGGATTTTGTCAGCTGCTTTTTGTGTCAATTAAGATGATCATGTTTTTTTCCTTCAATTTGCTAATGTGGTATTTTACAAAGAATGATTTTTGTATGATGAACTATTCTTGCACTCCTGGAATAAATACCATTTTGTCTGGGTGTGTAAGTCCCTTAATGTGCTGTTGGGTTCTGTTTACTAGAATCTTATTGAGAATTTTCCCATCTATATCCATAAGGAATGTTAGTCTCGAGGTGTCTTTTCCTGCAGTTTATTGGTCTGGCTTTTGTATCAGGTTGATTTCGCCTCATAGAATGAGTTAGAAAGTGTTTCCTTCTCTTTTGGTTTGTAAGAGTTTGAGATGAATTGCTTTCAATTCATTCAATGTCAGGTATAATCCACTGGGAAAGCAATCTGTTTCTGTTCTTTTTTCAATGGGATTTTTAAAAATTAGTGAGTAAACCTCTGTGCTTGTATATTAGTCATGGTTTTCCAGAGAAAAAGAACCAATAATAGCATATGCATTTTATATATTATCTATCTATCTATATATATACAGAGAGAGAGAGAGAGAGAAACTGAGATAGGAAGAGTGAGAGAGAGTGATTTTGTTTTTCTTTTTTTTTCAAGATGGGGTTTCACCCTGATGGCCAGGCTAGTCTTGAACTCCTGACCTCAGGTGATCCACCCACCTCAGCCTCCCAAAGTGCTAGGATTACAGGCGTGAGCCACCACGCCCGGCCTCATTTGAATTGTTTTTAAGGTACAGCCGCAAATTTCTCTCTTAGCAGTTTTCACTGCATCCCATAAATTTAAGTGTGTTGTGGTTTTATTTTCATTTATACTAATGTATTTTCTTTTATTTATTTATTTATTTGTTTGTTTATTTATTTATTTATTTTTAGAGACGGGGTCTTGCTATGTTGCCCAGGCTGGAGTGCAGTGGCTATTCAAAGGCGCAATCCCACTACTGATCAGCATGGGAGTTTTGACCTGCTCTGTTTCTGACCTGGGCTGGTTCACCCCTCCTTAAGCAACCTGGTGGTCCCCCGCTCTCGAGAAGTCACCATATTGATGCCGAACTTAGTGCAAATACCCAATCGGCATAGCACACTACAGCCCAGAACTCCTGGGCTCAAGCGATCCTCCCACCTCAGCCTCCCGAGTAGCTGGGATGACAGGCACGCGCCACCGCGCCCGGCTACTAATGTATTTTCTAATATCCCCTGTAATTTCTACTTTGATCAACTTTTTGAATAAGAGTTTGTTGTTTAAGCTGTCTATATTTTAGAATATGCCAAAATTCCTTCCTTACTGATTTTTGTATTCTATTATGATCACAGAAGTGATTAAATTAGTGCACTAATTTAATGCTTTAAAATTTACTGACATTTGTTCGTATCCTAAGATGTGTTGTATCTTGAAGAATGCTCCATGTGCACTTGAGCAGATTGAGTATCTGACTGTTGCTGGGTGAACTTTATGTGTATGTCTGAGTTCTAGCTGTTTTCCTGTGTTGTTCATGTGTTCTGTTTTCTTGCTCTCCTAATGTTCTATCCATTCTTAAAAGTAGGGTAGTGAGATCTCAAACTATAATTTCTGAACTGTCTATTCTCCTTTTAATTCTGTCAGTTTCTGCTTCATGTATTTTAGGGCTCTGTGATTACATACATATACACTTAAATTTTAGGTCTTTTTGATGATTAGATCTTTTTATCAGTAACATAATGTTCTTCTTTGTCTCTTATAACTTTCTTTCTTTTATTTGTGTTTATGGTCTATACTTCATAGGGCATTTCCCCTTTATCCTTTTCATATTTATAAGCTAACCCCTTCATTGTGCCAGGAAGTACCTTGAGGGTTTTTTCTTGTAACCCTGAGGTTCAGAGTGACACAGGCACAGGCACCAGCAGCAGGAGGTGCAGGCATTGTGTATGGTCCTAGTGAGGCATCTGTATTTAGGAGTGTGGACCTCAGTGACTCAAATCTTCAAATATTGATGGCGCTTTAAAAAGTGAGTAGTCTTGGTGCACACAGGTCACCTCCCAATGGGCCCATATATGAAACAGGCATAATCATTCCCCTGAGTGCTGTATAGTATAGGGGCTAATGTGTGTTTCAGACACACAATCAACTGGTCACAGGTTAGAATCTTTCTCATAAACCTCTTAGCAGTGTCATTGTATGTTAAAATCTAAACACAGAATTCATTCTAAGAAATAGAGATAGGTCTGGATTCAGACACATGACCCAGAGCCACAATAAGAGGTACCAGAATGCATATTCCTGTCTTCAAATACCAGTAATTTAAAAAGTTTCTGACACAGGTTAGTTCACTCTCTAATAGATGCCCAGAACTCAGCAAAGTCACCACAAAGTCGCAGAGCTGAAAGTGCATGCCTATCATCGAGAGCAGAGCCACTGAGCAAAGCATAGAAAGAAACTTCCTGATGATGGTAACCACCATGATAACGCTGCTCACAAGGCCAGTAGTAGGGGCAGATGTCCACAGACAGGGTAGACCCTCCACACTTAATAATATTTGGTTCAGTATTGAGATTGCTGATGCCACGCACACACCAAAGAATTACAAAATGGATGACTATTTACATAATGAAGTTTATGGGGAGAGGAGGTACCTACAAAGTAGATCCAAAAATAACTTCAACCAGCAGGCAAAGAAGAGCAGGTTGAGGTTGTCATGGCGGTTTCAGAGTGAGGCTGACTGTGCTTCCCACACAGGGGCGCCTCTTCTTGCCCTTTCCTGGCATTCCTCGTGGTGGGAAGCTGCTCAACAGTATCGGTCATGTGGTGTCACTGGGCGTTGCTCTTGAGGTTCTTGTCAGGGCAGCAGTGGAGGCAGACGAGACAGCGGAAGTCGTCCTGTAGGTCTTCCCAGCCCTGGCAGAGGCAGAAGCGACAGAAGCTGTGGCCATAGTCAGTGGCGACTGAGTCCGTCGGGTAATCCAGGCAGATGGAGCAGCTGGCCTCTGCTTGGCACTCAGCAAGGGTGGCTGCAAAGGACATGATGCAGGGAGGGAACTGTCTGGGGACACGCCTTTCAATAGATGTGATTCCCCAGGAATGATGGAAAGTGAGAAGCCGGTGCCTCCTCAGAGTTCTCCCTCCCGCAAGCAGCCTGCAGGCTTCCCAGGGTGCTCAGAAAGCTGTCACCACACCAGCCTGTGTCTGTTTCCTTTTTCTCCACTCTAGAAGCAGCTCCAGAGGGAGGGATGGTCCCAGGGCACCTGCTGATCCCTTAGCACCGAATCTTCCTTTACTCACATTCAGGCTGGGCTCTTCAGCCGTCTTTCTTAGGAAGGGTCATGACATCAAGAAGCCATGAAATTAATGACCACGTACAGTATTTCAGGCCATGGAACACTAACAGGAGAGTAAACCAGTTTTCTTCAACATAAAAAAAGAAAAGAAAAACAAAATATGCATTTGACACTCAAACAATGTGGGGATTACAGTGACAAACTCCACTCTGTGTACAATCTTTGACTCCTCAAAAACTGAGCCAATAATAGCATGCTGTTGACAGAAGGCTTCCTGATAACATCAATACTTGAGTAACATGCATCTCATGTTCTGCATATTATGTACTGTGTTATCATAATAAAGTAAGCTTAAGAAATGCACACTTTATTACGAAAATCACAAGGAATAAAAAATAATCTACTCTTTATTAATTTAAGTGTTCATCATAAAGGTGTTCATCCTCATTCTCTTCACACTGAGCAGGTGGAGTAGCAGGAGGAGCAGGAGGAGGCGCAGGAGGAGGATGAGCGGTTGTTCTTGCTGTCTCAGGGGTAGCAGAGGCAGAAGAAACTGCAAAACATGGACTTGCATAGTTTAAACTCATGTTTTTCAAGGCACAACTGTATATTAAAGTAATGAAGAGAACGTATATCAATCAAAAGGATTTACCTAATTTCTTTCTTTTTTTTTTCTTCCTGTCTTCCTTCACTCTTTCCTTCCTCCTTCCCTTCCTGCCTTCCTTTCTTTTCTATTTATTGTTGTTGTTGTTGTTGTTGATGGCAGGGTCTCATTCTAGGGTATTGCACACCAGACAGGAGTGCAATGGTGTGATCACAGCTCACTGCAAACTCCATCTCCGAGGATCAAGCCATCCTGTCGCCTAAGCCTCCCTACTAGGTGGGACTACAAATGTGTGACACCATGCCCGGCTGATTTTTGTGTTCTTTGTAGAAACAAGTTTTTCCATGGTGCCCAATCTGGTCTCAGTTTCCTGGGCTCGGCTGAGTCAACTGCCCTGGACTCCCAAAGTGCTGGGATTACAGGCGTGAGCCACAGCGCCCAGCTGCTTCTCTCTCAATCTCCTTTTTGAACCTCATCTTTCACTTGCACTGCACTGTAAAGCTCTAAAATTCCTCCTCTTTCTCTCTTCATTTTCACAGTTGACACAAATCTCTCCCCATTCTCTTGCTACTCCAACTCCATCTTCCCCCTTGTCCTGCTTCTTCAAAGGCCAGAGAAACCTCCCAAATTGAGATGAAAGAAGTCTGTGGCAAGAGGAAGGCCAGGCATCAGGGCTCAGTGTTCTAAAGTCATGTGGTCTCTGTCCTCAGACAAAGCTGTCCTGTCTGCCTCCCTTACATGAACTGCATCTTCCTCTTATGGGCCTTCATCATCCGCTATCCACTCTGCCAGCCAGTCCACTTCAAAATGAATCCAAACGGCACTTCCTCCAACCTGCATCCCAAACCACCCCAATTTCATCCTCATGGATTGTTGTGAGTCACCCTTGCAGGATCATCCCACAGGCTGACTGGTCCAGTGAGGTCACCTCCCACCTCTCAACCCTCACCCAGGGTTCCTGCCCCTTTACTGAGTCCAGGCTCACCTGCCCTCCAGGGGCCCTCAGCATTGGTGAGTCAGCCCTACATTCCTGTGCACTCCACCTCTCAGAAACTCTACCATGTTCTCACAGTGAGTATCAGAGAAAAATCCTTGGCACTTTTGCAGAGGCAAGAAGGACACCTTTTGCTTTTTTATTTTTATAAATTTTATTTTCAAGATAAGTTTCACATTCATAGCAGAATTGGGCAGAAGGCACAGAAATGCCCCACATATGCTTCCCTCCAATAAGCACAGCCTCTGCCACTGTCAGCAACCCATCCAGAGTGGCACATTAGTTACAGCTGATGAACCTACGCTCACACACTATTATCACTGGAGTCCACCGTTTACACCAGGGTTCACTTTTGGTGGTGTACAGTCTATTGGTGAGGACAAATGCATAATGATGTGCATCCACCATCATAGCACCACACAGAGTGGCTCCTGGAACTGAACACATCTCTGTGCTCCACCCACTCATCCCTCCCTCTCCCCAACCCCTAGACACCACTGACTCTTTTACTGTCTTCATAGTTTCCCCTTTTACCGAATGTCATATGGTTGGAATCATACAATAGCAGCCTTTTCGTTCCATGTTCCCACAAGAGCCTCTTTGAATACATAGTCTGGAGCAGTCAGTGCTTTGCTCTCAGCACATGCAGAAATGGGAGAGGCCTTCAGAGAACTGTCTCCACAGTCATGTCTTCTCTGCCACTGCTACCTGCCATTTGTAAGGTACAGGAAACAGTTACAGGTTGAGATATAGAAAAGATAGAAATGTACACAAAATGTATTAGACTTCTGAGATTATAATTTCATGAACTCCAAATTTCAAATTCCAGAATCACTTTACAGTTAATCCCCACACCTGTTAGTTCCTACATCTCTTGCTATTGAAACAACATAATTCTTTTTTTTTAAAGATGGGGTTTCACCATGATGGCCACCCTGGTCTTGAACTCCTGACCTCAGGTGATCCACCCACCTCGGCCTCCCAGAGTGCTAGGATTACAGGCGTGAGCCACCACGCCCGGCTGAAACAGCATAATTTTTTTTTTAGACAAAGTCTCACTCTGTCACCCTTCCCCTAAGGCTGGAGTGCAGTGATGCAATCTGGGCTCACTGCAACCTCAGGCTCCTGGGTTCAAGTGATTCTCCTGCCTCAGCTTCCAAGTAGTTGGGATTACAGGCCTGTGCCACTACAGCTGGCTAGTGTTTGTATTTTTTTTATTTTTTTTAAAGACTAGTCAATAGCTGTAGTGAGAAGGGGGAAGGAGTAGAACAAGGAGTTTGATCTGGAACTGACTGTGAACAGTCAATTGAGATAACTCACTTCCTTTGGACCAGCCTGTGTTTGTATTTTCAATACAGACAGGGTTTCACCATGTTGGCCAGGTTGGTCTCAAACTCCTGACCTGAGATGATTCACCTGCCTCCACCTCCCAAAGTGCTAGAATTACAGGCATGACCCACTGCGCTTGGCCGAAACAACACAATTTTTGAAAAGGGAAAAAGAAAAAAAAGAAAGAAAACCAATCCTACAAAAGTATTTTATAAAACCTGTGGGTGCTGCATTCACTAATATTTGTGTAAAATTCACCCTTTGTTCATACAACAAATGGAAGAAAATGAAGCATTGTCACAGTTCATTCATCATAATCGGTCACTGGGCAGATTCTAAGAGGTTTTGAATCACACCCCATACAGAAATAAGGCTTTAGTACTTCTGAAAATGTATCAGTGAAGGAATGGATGTGAGACCTGTCATTCAAATTGTAAAAGGAGATCTCACCCAACTCATAGTCCAGATAGATGCCAATTCCTTTGGGCTTCTCCTTCAGTGGAAGGTAGACAGTGGCAGCATCTCGGGCCACATACTCACCCTTCTGCAGCAGGATAGCCCAGCTCATGCTCTGTCCTGACAGGGGCCACTCTCCCTTCTTCTTCCTGGGCAGGGAGTCCTTACACACCCCTACGGCCCACGTGGGCTTGTCATCCACTTGCACCTCCCAGTAATGCCGGCCACAGGTGAATCCCTCAGAACCCAGGACCACGGGATGGGACAAAAACCTCTTTGGATTCCAGCGAACTCTCTGACTTTTCTTGACAAATGTCACACATTTCTTATCCTCAGAGACACGCAGATGAGGATGTGCAGTTTTGGGATCCAGAGTAATGTCTTCTCTAAACTTCTGTATGACTTTCTGAAAAGCCAAGTACGGTGGGGGAAGCCTGAATTCTTCCTTCCGAGGCTGCACGGAGCAGACAGCCGGGGACTGCAGGCCGTCACACCTGGGCAGAACACTCCTGACATCCATCAGCAGGTTCACGTCTGCCATCACACTTGTCTCTGCCACCTGCGTGAGTAGACTTTCCACAGTGGAAATGTGTTCTGAAAATGCCCTCATGTTTGCATGGAGTTTCTGCTCAACATCCTCTCCTTCTTCATCTAACCTGGAGAGGGCTGCCTGTTGCTTACGGTCTACAAACTTTATCAAGAGATTCAATTCTGAGGATAACTCCTGCCTTTGGTTTTCCATCTTCTCTCTCAGCTCCAGGAATTTTCTGCCCTGGGTGGCTCGCAGCTTCCTAACTTCAGCCACCTGCCTCTTCAGGGGCTGGATGTAACTTCGGAGCCTTTCCCTGTGATGAGAGGCAGCCTCCTCTATGGGCCTCACGTGGTGGCCCTGGTGGTCAGGGGGCTGAGTGCAGAGGGGACACAGCACCGCCAGGTCCTCCTCGCAGAAAACGTTCAGGGGCTGGTTGTGCTTCTTGCACAGGGGCATCTCTTCCTGCCTGGCCTCACTGGCGCTGGCTCTCTGGAGTAGCTTGGCAATGCTCATCATCCTTCCCATCTGGGTGTTGTTCCTGAAGTGCCTCTCTGGGCATTGGTGACGACAGACAGGGCAAGGGAACAATTCCTGTAGATCCATCCAGGACTGTTGGATGCAGGAATGACAGAAGTTGTGCCCGCATTCAATGGTGATGGGATCGCTCAGGCAATCCAGACAGATGGAGCACTTGGCCTCTTCCTGGAGTCCTGCTAGCACCGCTGCCTCTGCCATTGGACTGTGGATGAAGGTCTGGACAGAGAAGCTGCTCTGCTTTCAGATCTCCCTGACTTTTCTGTCCTGAAGGTGTCCCTGTCCGTTGAAGGCAGTCCTTGATCTCCTCTGGGGCCACCAGCCTCAGTTGAAAGCAGCTCTGAGAACACCTGTGGCAGGTCACAGAGTAGTAGAGTGAGTAGCTGTGAAGGAGAGAGAATTCAAAGCCAAGCTCAGCAATTGTCTTGGTCAGAAAGATGACACGAGTCTAAAGTGCCTGTGAGGTCCTGGGGACAAAAAGATATGCCTTCAGTTAGAAAAGGCTGATATTCTCCTGGTACCCGCAGAGCCCAACCCGCTGAAGGAAGCCCACCTTGGAGCAGACCTTCCTTCCTCCTATACCCTGCTCACTCCCATGTTTGAGGCAACCAGTGATTCTTCTTTCCACCCCCAGCTCCCACATCCAAATCAGCCCATGGGGCTCTATGGTTCTGTGGAAAGGGCAAGGTCTTTGGGACCAGATGCCCGTGTCTGAGATTGATTCCAGACTTAGTCATGCACTCTGTGTGGGATCTGGGGAAAGTTCCTTAACATACTGGACTCTAGGAGAATCAACTACAGAAGAATAAAAATGGAAACTTCAATCATTGCAATTCTGTGAAAAACCTACAATAGCAGCTGGCACTTTTAGGGTTAAACCACAGATATTTCTGATGGTGCTGGATTCATACCAACCCAATGTGTACTGGTCATCTGAGCTTCTCACCTGCTGCACATGCCAACTGTGCACATAGATGGCTGGAGGTTTAATGAGATTTGATTCACCACGAAGACCCTGTCAAGTAAGAAAACTGAGTTTTCCCATGATGCTCAGAATGAAATTGGAGATTGGGATTCCAATGTGGAGTAAAGCTGGGAAACACACACTTACAGACACACAACTCGTCTTTGAAGTCATCTGGGAGCTACCATCTAGTAAAGGGTTTGTAGGAGTACGATTTTGAGTAGGACTGGAGCCTACTCTTAGAAACAGGTATTGACTGTGAACTGGAAGATGAAAGGCTGAGAGGCTGACAGAGCTTTCAGTGGTCTTTCAAGTGTTGGAGAAAATTCAGAGCACTCTACAGAGGGTGTGTCATTGTTACAACCCTGATGTTTAAATTAGGATCAGTGAACAGCTACCCACTAGAAGGGTGAATAAACCAAAATGATGTCAGCCCTTAAAGAGTCTGATGATTCAATTATCTCCATGTCCTTGGGGCCATAAGACATTCTGGGTTTGATGGTTGGAGGCTGAAATCTGACATTGCAAGTGCTAAAATGTAGAGTGTTGGTGATCAGTGGTGTCACAGAAAGGGTCATACGTAGTTGCTGAGAACGTAAACTCTAGAAACCAATAGACAATCAGGAAAGCAAAGCAGATCATGTACATAATGCAGACATATCAGAGTGGAGAACAGCAGAAACGATTCTTTGTGCCTCATCTGGCCGGCAAGGTTAAAGTGATTGAAGACACAGGGCAGGGAAGCAGGAAGGAGAGGAAGCCTGATGGGTTGTGAGCAGGGGCTGAGCTAGGCTTCCTGGGCCAAAATCCTGGCTCCTCTGTTTATGGCCTGTTGACACATGACCAGCCAGGAAGGACTAATTCAAGAGATGCTCCTAGCAGCAGGAGGATACTCAGTGGTGTGTAGTATCATACCCCAGGCTGTGCACACTTGGAGTCCCATTGCCATGGAGCCCACCATTGGTCATGCTCAATACCACCCTTCACAAACTACCAGCTTATCCCTCAGGGCCCCTGCACCTGCCCCTGACTGCCCACCCCGCCAGCCCCCACTGTGGCCACCTCTGATCCACTGTCCAGACACGAGGCTCTGCTCCTGCCCCTCACCCACAGGCCTGCCGCTCCCATCTGAGGACAGTGTGCCCCCACCCAGGTCTCCTGGCCCCAGCTCTCTGCAGCTCCCACCTTCCCTCACATTCTCCCAGCACCTGTGTACAAGCAGATCCCTTAGTGCTCTCCTGCGCTGTCACCAGCTCTCAGCTCATTTGTCACCTCCTCCTGACCCCAGCGTCCCCTGGCCTCCATGAGGACTCACCTCCCTGACAAAGTGTCACAGAGCAGCAGGGACAGTACAATGAGCTCTCCTAACCCTATGACTGTGGTCAATCTGCCCGTTTGAATATCTGGAGTCCCAGTAACTGTGACGTCTATCTTCCACCCACCACGATTCTGTCTGGTCAGTCCCTGGGAACCATAATAAATGGCAAGTATTTTAAAATAACCGGATCCTGGCCAGGCGCGGTGGCTCATGCCTGTAATCCTAGCACTTTAGGAGGCCAAGGCGGGTGGATCACTTGAGGTCAAGAGTTCGAGACCAACCTGGCCAACGTGGTGAGACCCTGTCTCTACTAAAAATAGAAAAATTAGCCAAGCATGGTGGTGCATGCCTGTAATCCCAGCCACTGCAGGGGCTGTGGCGAGAATCACTTGAACCGGGGAGGCAGAGTTTGCAGTGAGCCGAGATCGTGACACTGAACCCCAGCCTGGGCGACAGAGTGAGTCTCTATCTCAAAAAATATAATAAAATAAAATAACTGGATCCCGAGTTTGGATTCCTTCTAGAGGTGCTGGCTCCCCTCAGGCAGAGCAGATGCCCAGGAGGCCAGGGATTTCCCTAAGCTCCAGCCTCCTGCAGTCACAGGGTTCCACTTTCCACTTACCTGGAGTAGATAATTCAGAAGTTCTTGCAGACGGATACCTGCGGGCGTCCTGAGAGCGACTCCTGCACCAGACTGGGAGGTCGCCGCTGAGACCAGGGCTTATATACACCAACAGGAGGGCGGAGCTAAGGGTCCCACCCACACCGGAGTGCAGCTCCAATCCCGGGTTGCCTGGGCAGGGCCAGGCTGTGGGCAAGAGGGTGTTCTAAGGGGTAGGAGGAGCCTCTGATGATTCAATTACAGCAGCTGGTAGGGCAACAGGAATATAGATAACCTAATTTACATCTTGATAATCCTCCTTAGTTTTCTCAAAGCACTTTAATCCCATCTTTGCAGATGAGGACACAGGAGCTCTCAAAGGCTCCATGGGGCCTCTTCAGGTCTCATCCAGCTGTGTGTGTTCTGGAGCCCATCAGTTTCACCCTCTCTCCCAATGAAACTTTCTTTTCTTTTCTTTTTTCTCTCTCTTTCTCTTTTCCTTCCTTCCTTCCTTCCTTCTTTCCTCTTCTCTTCTCTTTTTTCTTTTCTCTTCTCTTCTCGTCTCGTCTCGTGTCTTCTCTTTTCTTTTTTTTTCTTTTCTTTCTGACGGAGTTTTGCTCTTGTAGCACAGGCTGGAGTGCAATGACAAAATCTTGATTCACCACAATCTCTGCCTCCCAGGTTCAAGGGATTCTCTTGCCCCAGCCTCCAGAGTAGCTGAGATTGCAGGAATGTGCCACCCCGATCAACTAATTTTGTATTTTTAGTAGAGATAGAGTTTCTCCTTGTTGGTCAGGCTGGTCGCAAGCTCCTAACCTCACGTGATCCGCCCACCTCGGGCTCTCAAAGTGCTGGGATTACAGGAGTGAGCCATCCCGCAGGACCAGCCCCGATGCAATTTCTAGCACTGCAGGAAAAGGATGGACTTTACCCTTCGGTTGTGGAGGTCTGGATTGAGTTCACCTCTGCTCCCTGTCCCTCACAACAAGTTGAACCTATTTCAGTGGCTGCAGAATTCCGCACCAGTAGGTTGAGGTTTGCAGAGAACAACTCTGGGCCAGCCTGAACCCAGGAAGAACAACTGAAAAGTCTAAACTCAAGGAGAAGTTGTGCAGCTGTTTGACGGTTCACGTTCCAGGAATCATTGTCTCCAAGAGATGACCTGGACGCAAGGAAGCCTTGGGAGGAAAAGAGAACCCGGGACACCAGCAGTGACACAGGAAGCCCCAAGGCCAGCAGGCATTAGTGCCCAATGGGGGGTCCTGGCCTCTGAGCACCTGCTGACGCCATTTCCTGTTTGACCCCACGGGGTAGGTGCAGCCGCCATTAGAATGAACCCCACTTTCTCCCATGCTTCAGCCCACCCCCACCCTGAGGCAGATCCCAGGTCTTACCTGAGTGGATTTTCCACGTGACGGCCTCCACCTGCCTGACCCTCATGGCCCCTTCAGTGAGTTGCTCCACTTCACTCCACCTCACACCTTTACACTCTCTGCATGTGATCTTTTTCCAAATTGCAATTTTAATCATGCCCCTTCATACACTGGAGCCACTTTTACAACTCTTGAAAAGAAGCAAGCTCCTTATCATGTTCCCAAAGGGCCTGACAGTCTGGTCCCCACCTAATCTCCATCTCATCCTTCACCTCTATCTCCACACTCAGCATAGGGAATTCCTTTTACAGGGAACCTTTGCAAAGATGGCTTTTGTCCATGGGGATTTTCATGCTGTAAACACATTGTTTACTCCCTGATTTCCAACCACTCTTTCTTCAGATGTCTGCCTAACCTTATTTTTTCTAGAAAGCATTGTCTGAACTCTGAAATTCTGTGACACATTATATGTATTCCTAGCAGATTTTCTTTAAGTAAGTTTGAATTCATAAATGGTGGCATTTGCAATGATTTAGCAATCATTCATGCACCTTTGTAAAAAAGAATATTTCATTGTATGTTGCAAATCTATAAAACAGATTATTCAGTGGGGCATGATGGCTCAGACCTGTAATCCCAGAATTTTGGGAGGCCAAGGTGGGCGGACTACTTGAGACCATGAATTCCAGACCAGCCGGGCCAATATGGTAAAACCCATTTCTGCAAAAAGTACAATAATTAGCCTGGGGTGGTGTTAGGCACCTGTAATCCCACCTACTTTTGAGGTTGAGCCAGGAGAATTGCTTGAACCTTCAAATAATTGGACTGTGCTTAATAAGTCTTTTGCAGCTTTGTTATTTGTGTGTGTCACATCCAATTCTTTGTTTGCAACACCAAGAACCTGGAACTTTACAACATCAGTCAGTGACAACCTAAAATTCCTACATTTATATTTGATAAGAATAATCTGGTTCTTGTTTGTTTTTCATTTGGTTTTGTTTTTTGATACTGAGTCTCACTCTATTGCCCAGGCAGGAGTGCATTAAGTAGCACAATCTCCACTTCTCGGGCTCAAGTGATTCTCTCTCTTTTCTCACTCACTCAACTTTATCTCTCATAAGTGAATTGCTCTTCCTTGCCTTTTCCTTCTTGTGCCTTATTGTTGACTTTCTTTTCATCCTGTATGTTCTGCTTTTGCTATCATGCACGTTCTGCTTAAATAGCTTACGTCCAATGGGATCCCATTGAGAACCAACTTCCTCTGTTATTATCCTGCCTCAAGGTGGGTAAATTATTAGAATTGACTAACAAGCGTTGAGTTTCACAACTTTGTAAATGTCTCCAACTTTTTATGGGGTTTTCATGAACCCTCTGCTTTGAACTCTTATGGTAGGTGGGAAATGGTTTGCAAATTATGTGGAAGGTAAATTTTATTTAAAAAAGTAAACTGTTGTCTGGGCATGGTGGCTCATGCCTGTAATCCAAGCACTTTGGAGGCCAAGGTGGGTGGATCACCTGAGGTCAGTAGTTCAAGACCAGCCTGACCAACATGGTGAAACCCCATCTTTATAAAAAAATAAATAAATCAACTGTCTTACAATGATGGCCTCCAAATAGAAGTACAAGGTCACACAGATGAGCTTTGGGGTCTTTTCACACATCCCTTCGAAGATTTGCTCTAGACATGTGCTCAGGACAGAGAGGTCTGCCTGTGAAACTCAGTGGGACACAGGCTGGAATGGATCAGGCTGGTAGATGAATCAGGACACTGTGCAGATTTTCATCCAAGTGGCACAGTGGTGGCCATAGGAACGCACTCAGGCAGGTGGTTTGTTCTGGATGCAGAAACTAGAGATCTAGTTTCTATCCACACAGACTCGAATGAACACCTCTCTGTAATGTGCTACTCAATACAGGGTACCTTCCTGGCTGTAGGATCTCATGACAACTTTATTTACCTCTATATAGTCACAGAAAATGGAAGAAACTATAGCAGATATGGAAGGTGCACTGGCCATTCCAGCTACATCTCACACCTTGAATGACTCCCAGACAATAAGTATATAATGTCTAACTCGGGAGACTATGAAATATTGTACTGGGACATTCCAAATGGCTACAAACTAATCAGGAATCGATCGGATTGTTAGGACATTGATTGGACGACATACACGTATGTGCTAGAATTTCAAGTCTTTGGTGTCTGGCCAGAAGGATCTGATGGGACAGATATCAATGCAGTCGTGTGATCGCACAATAGAAAGTTGATAGCTGTTGCCGATGAGTTTTGTGAAGTCCATCTGTTTCAGTATCTCTGCTCCAAAGCAAAGGCTCCCAATCACAAGTACAATGCCCACAGGAGCCATGTCACCAATGTCAGTTTTACTCACAGTGACAGTCACCTGATATCAACTGGTGGAAAAGACATGAGTATCATTCAGTGGAAACTTGTGGAAAAGTTATCTTTGCCTCAGAATAAGACTGTAGCGGGTACTACTCTAACCAAAGCCCCCGTCTCTTCCACTGAAAGTGCCGTCCAATCTAATACTCCCACACCACCTCCTTCTCAGCCCTTCCCACATCACCTCCTTCTCAGCCCTTAAGACAGCTGAAGAGGAAAGTTGAATAAGCGTTCTCCCACACTGCTGGAGAACAGCCTGGAACAAACGGTGGAGCCCAGTGAAGACCGCAGCGAGGAGAGTGAAGGGGGCAGTGAGTCTCTTTATGCAGAGCTATCCAGTGAGATTAAGCAAGGAGCAGGGCAAAGCCACCCTTGTCCTTATTAGGACAAGACACTTCACCCTTATCCTAACACCCTGGCTTCAGTGAGACTGTCTTTTCCTTCAGCTGCATATGATTTTGTGATAAAGTTCAGATAACAGGATGGGCAATGATGGAGAATCACTGCTGATTGAGATTTTGGTTTCCGTGTGATTTTTCTTCCACAGTCTTATTTTCAGTCTCTCAAATACAGCCAACTTAAAGGTTTAGTTTGGTGTTTATTGAAAATTAATCAAACTGAATACTAGAAGACTGAAACATTAAAGATGTCTCACGAGCTACTGTGTATGTACGTGGTGTGATAGAAGTACTGGAAACAAGAACAGCAATGGCATTGATCTGGAGAACCAACCCCCTTGTTACCTGAACATGTGTTCCAGGAACAGCCAGAGGCATCACAAACAGTGTTATCATCCACTGGCTCAGACTGTACTACTTTTTTTTTTCCAGAAAAAGAAATCAGGAAAAAATGTACTCTTCTTGAGATATCCTCTCACCCCAAATATGTAATGGACACTTTTTAATTAAGAAAAACTTCGGCCGGGTGTGATGGCTCACACCTGTAATCCCAGCACTTTGGGAGGTCGAGGTAGGTAGATCACCTGAGGTCAGGAGTTCAAGATCAGCCTGGCCAACATGGTGAAACCTTGTCTCTTAAAAAAATAAATAAATAAAAAAGGAAGAAAGAAAGAAAAAGAAAAACTTCACTTTTGCCAATGGTGGTGCCTTCTTAAAAAATGATGCCATTTTCTTACACTCCCAGTAGACACCCAGATGTACTCTTACTCTGCTATAGAAGTGCTGCCTTTCTAAGTCATGATGAGGAACAGTCCCTTAATTTCTTGTGTGCAAATCTGTTTTATCTTAGCACTAAGAGAGCATTGGTTTGTTAATGGCTTTCGATGTATAATAAAACCTTCAATACTCGGAAATGATAGATTCCTCCAAGGAGTCCTTAACTAGCCTAAACATTCTCAAATGTTTGAGATTGAAGTGAATGGAAGGAAAAAAACCACATGCCTTTAAAACTAAACTGTAATAATCACCTGGTGAATTTCAGCTAAGCCTTCATCATAATTTGTTTCCTCAATAATAGGAGAAATATAAATACAGTTAGTTTAGATGATTGAATTAGTGTCTGAAATTCATTAGTTTTGTTGCAATTTTTATACAAATTATATAAGGGATAAGATATTCTGCAAATTCTTTTTTTACAGAGTGTGGATAACAGTCATAGCATTTTTTTTTTTAATCAACAGCATACTTAACAGATTTGCTATGTAGCAATTTTTTTTTCTGGTGGAGTTGCTATAAGTCTTGTAAGTCTAATGTGGCTATCCTACTATTTTGGGCAATGCGTGTATTATTATGCATTGGAAAGGCTTTTTTTCCTTTAAAGTTCTGTTTGCCAGCTATGGTTTTAAGTACATGTTTCCTACTTTAGGAGTAATTACTGATAAATATGTATTTCCTATATAATTGTTTATACTTTAATAATAAAAAATTATTTTGTTTTGACTTTTTAAACTTGCTGCATTATTTTGATACTTTTTTTTTTGGTCAAATCTTGTTTAGAAACTTTGGATGAGTTAAGAAGTCTTAAGTATACAGGAGTTTACGTGATTGTGCCATTCCAAAGTGCCTCAGAACTGTCATTCCCTTCTAATACCTTCTCAGGAGTAATACAAATCAGGTATTTCATGATCATTTGATAATATGAAAACTCCAGTGAACTCCCAAGGACATTTACAACATTTATATTCACACGCTGTACGGAAGGGTGTGAGTGTGTGTGAATGGGGTGAGTGGAGACACTGTGTCTATCTCTGGATAAGAAGATATGCACCACATGGAAAATACTCAGTGTAGATCTCTGTGTGTAGGTATCTGTGTATATCTTTCCTTTTGTCTACAACTGTTAAAAAACCTCAAAATAGTTCTCTTCAAAGTAAGAGAGATTCCAAGCAACCCATGTTTTTTTCTGTATGTTCCATACATAGTTATCAGATCATGCCAGTAAGTATCAGGCAAATATATCTGCCTATAAGCAGTGATGATTAAATCATCAAATCACCATGTGCCACTCCCTGTGAGAAATATGCTGAGATGAACAAGCAGTTCTTGGAGAAGAAAGGGCATTACTTTAAGTACACAGGGAATACAGCTCTCGGTGATCAGCAGGGAGTTTGAGGACATCAGTCACCTTTGGGGTTGCCACAATGAGATTTATAATCACGATACTCTTGGGTGGTAGTTTCAAAAGACACTACTAATACGCAGAAAGCATTCCAGCTATTTAATGCTGGCAACTGCTGTTTAATGGTCAGTTAAATCTGTGATAATGGTTGGAAGTGGGTGGGGTTATGAAATAGCAGATGTTTTAAGAAAAACTTGTGAATGAAAATGAATCCAAGTGTCTCATGTGAAGATGTTGAGCCATTGCTATCATGCATTCCTGTCTCATGGCAGAAAATTTTGAAGATTAAAAAATAATCAATATATTTCCTCTTTCTAAAAAAAAAAAAAAAAGAGTATCCATTATTTACGTGACAACACTACTAGGTGCTTTACAAAAAGAACTAAATAAAGCTTCTATTCTCTGTGCCTAAAATAACAATGACATAGATAACTTACAAAAGGGCAAGAAAACATAAAATTATCTTCAAAATATATGAACAAAAATAACATGGAATACTAAAATGTTCAGTTCTTCTGTGCAATCTCTCTTGGTGCAATATCTACTCACTGGCTACTCTTAGTAGAAAGGAGTTGAAACCACCTTGCCTTCAAATAAATCCCTTTCCTGGTGTGTAACTACTCCATTTGCCAGTCCACAAATAATTATTTTAATGTTTGTGCTCCAATTAGAACAATCCTTATTTTTTTTTCTGTGATGTTATCATGCTAAAAGGATATGCAGCATATCCCCATGGTGAAATAATACTATACTGAAACAAAACCAGAATTCATTAATGGCCTAGAAATTTAATTTTCTTTCATGCTCTTTACCAAAAATGATAGCTATAAAATTTAGAAGTTCTCTTATTGAGTAAGATTTTCTTCTAGTCATTGTTTTGCACATAATCCAGAAAAGACTGTTGGTTGCAATTCTTGCGATGTAACTAAAGTATTTCTTTAACCTCCCAAGCTACTATTCTGTGTATGAATAGAAGACTAATGCAGAAGCTGAATTTTCCTATTGGGCTTAATCACATGGTATACAGGGATTCAAAATCTGGCAGGTTTTAGTAAATACTGCATACGCTGAAAGAGTTTAGAGTTTTGGTTCTTCTTATTGCCCTCCACACAATTTCCCCACAGGCTCACATTTAATTAAATTTCCTTATTCAAGTTTATGCTTGTTCCAAACCATAGAATTCCACTAATAATTCACATATTTTGGTAAGAAAATAGAACAAGCATATTTTCCATCAATTATTTTTGTCAACCGGAAAAGATGCAATTGAGTAGTACTTAAGTATTGACTGGTCTGAAAATCATTCATTCCTATGAAGCTCTTAGAAACTGAAGCTCTAAGTATTTCTTTCTTTTTTTTTTTTTTTTTAAGTCTACACCTTTAAGAGGTTTCAAAATATTTCTGAAGTAAAAGGATGACAGGAAATTAATGTGGGAATTAGTCACTGCAGGCTTTTACTCAGCTCAAGGTGATATGTTTCATTAATGAAAATAAGGCTTGAGCACATGTCTAAAGTTTTGCTTCTGAGCTTAAAGTAACTATGACAATAATTTTCTGTCACCTGCCCTCAAAGTCGACTGCTCTTGACTTGACACAATAAAGTTGTCTCGAAAACCTAAAGCAAACACAGAGAACTTCAGCATAAATAACTTAAGGAATTATCTCTGGAAGTAAAGACTTGTTTTTTATGATAATTTTAAATAAAAGTTCAATAATTGTGCCTGATTTATAATCCGTAAATGTATATCTGTTTACCTTACTCTATTTATAGACTTTACTTATTTAGAATTTAATAGGCCCTTTATATTTGTGGGGAGAAGAAAAGGTTGTTTTAATGATTTAGGGTCTTAGAATGTTTGTGTATTTAAAGCAGGTTCCCATTTAGCAGTGCTATACCTCATACATTAAAAAGCCATATTCTGTGTGTTCATTCAACAAATGCCAGACAGTGACTGAACCACAGAACTTTCATGGAAATGTCCTCTGTACAGCTTACCTTCTGATAGGGGGATGAGTTCCTACAAGTCAATGGACCAGCCAATAACCAGCAAATAAATTAATTATGTATTGGAAGGAATATTCCCAGGGAACCTAACAAGATTCTAAGGTAAAAAAATAATGGGGAAGAAGAAGAGGACCCACTTGTATTTAGTAATAAGGGGCTGCCTCTCTGGCAAGGTAACTTGAGCAAATTACCTTGCTCAAGGTGACTCGAGGGTGATGAGAAGCCAGCCATGGAATGAAGTTGAATATGAGCATTTTAGGTTGAGAAAAACTGTATGTTTAGACCTTGAGATGAAGAAAAGCTTGAAATATTCAAGGATTAATAAAAAAACATATGGAAGAGCATGATGAACTAGGAGTTAAGGAGTAAAAGAATTTGTTAGATAACTAGTCAAAAGGTGTCTTAGGAATATGATGTCTTGAATTCACGTTTGACTCACTTTCTTCAACCCAAATGCAAAGCAGTAGTTAATGAATTAGGAAAAAATGAGAGAAAAAAGACATAGAGTGGCTCAAAGTATTAAAATCTTTACGGAGTTAGTGAGTTTAGATAAAACTATATAGATGATAGAATCAATGTATAGAAGTTTGGAATAATGAGGCTTACTACTTGGATCAAAGAACTGAGTTATGTGCCCTATATCAAGGAAAGTAGACTAAAACAAAAAGTGCTAATGACTGCCTGAGTCTCCAGCTTTTAATAAGCTGCATATCTAAAAGTGTAGAAGGCATGCACAGTCTCCTGCTCAGGAACTGAACAGTGCCCCACTGGCATGGTAACTGAATTTTTAATATATTTTATATTATAAAGTAAGAGTGCTGAGTGTTTTTATATTATCTAGTTTGGACTTGCAGCACTGGAAACTAAGAAAAGGTAACCAGAAAGTTGTTAGAAAGTACACAGAGAGAAATTAAGAGAATATCAAAAGGTATCTTTCACAAAAAAGAAACCTACGAATAAAAATTCCAAAATATATGAAGAATTGAACAAAATTTAAAGTTAAAAAGCATCAAAATCAATAATTAAAAGATATTTCACTTCAAATGAAATTGATTTTATAGATGTCTGACAAATAATTTGAGACAAATTGATTAGTATCCTCACAGACAAGAATTAAAGAACAATTTCTATTTTAAAAAGGTAAACATTTATTATACATCATAGGCATAATTGAGCAAGAACTTGGAAAAAATAAAAATAAGAGATTATAAAAATGATAATTTTTAATCACTGAAATAAAAAGAGAAAGTTTGGTTTCCAGATTGGAATATAAGGAGCTTGGAAGCTGTCACTTCATTCTAACAAGTAAAAATCTGAACAAACTGCAAAATCAACTACTCTTCTTCTAACAGGTATATACACCTCACAGAAATGAGGTCACAGAGTAAACTACTGCCCCCTAAACCGGTGAGACAGGCAGGAAGTTTCAGAGAATAACAACTGGCCAGAGCTGGAACTTTGTAAGAACTAGGACTGAAGTAGGAAAATATAAACTGTACTTGAGAAATAGTTGGAGATTTAGTGAGGACAATTCTAGGAGTTAAAATCTCCAGGAAGACCTCATAACATGGAGGCCAACACATTTTTGAGAGATTTACCTCCAGAAGCTCTATCAGGTTTTCATTGTAAATATCAGAGAAAAATTACAGCATGCTTCCAAAAAGGGGAGAGGAACAGTAACTGTTCTGAGATATGGCAGAGTATTCTGTTCTTTTTAGCAAGGCCTGACTGCAAGAGAAATCATTTTATCTGAGCCTACCTATGGCATTTTTATCAGCACCTAACTGACCTGGAGGGAGGAAAATATTCAACTTGAGTCCAGTATAGCCTTCCCTTCATCTAGGGCATGTAAAATACCCAATTCCAGCTTACACCAGCCTTTCATATAAAGGAATAAAACTACCCAACTTCTGCCCCTACTAGCCATCCTATCTCACCTAAGGGGTGTGCAGTGGGCTGTGAAAATGAGAAGAACTGCTAAAGTTCTCAGTTTATCAACTCACCAGAAGAATAAGACTTAATCATAAGACTGTAAAATGCTCCCCCTACTCCCAAAGCTTATCATCACATTACTAAAGTCCCATTTACCACAGATCCCTTTACCCAGTACATTATGCTCAGCTTTCACCAAAAAATTAAAACTATACTCAAGAGGGAAAATACAATTTGAAGAGACAAATAAAACAATAGAAACAGACATAGCAGAAATGTTGGAATTATCAGATTTGAAATTAAAACAACTATGACTACTATGATAAGGGCTCTAACTGATAAAGTAGACAGCATGCAAAACCAAATGGGTAATGTAAGCAGAAGGATGAAAAAATAAGAATAACCCAAAATTGCTATAGATGAAAAACACTGTTTCAGAAATAAAGAATGCCTTTTGTAGACTTCTGATACGACTGGACATAGCTGAGGAAAGAATCTCTGAGAATATGTCAACAGAAACATACAAACTGAAATGCAAAGGAAAAAAAGACTGAGGGGAAAAATAACAGAACATCTAAGGACTTTTGTAGTGGGACAACTACAAAATGTGCAACTTATGTATAATGGAAATACCAGAAGAGAAGAAACAGAGAAAGAAACAGAAGAAATGTTTGAGATAATAATAACTGAGAATTTCCTCCAAAGTAATGCCAGACACCAAACCGCAAGTCGAGGATGCTCACTGGAAAACAATGAGGATAAATACAAAAACAAAACAAAACAAAAACCCCACAAACCCACACCTAGGCATATCATTTTTAAACTATATAAAATCAAACATAAAGAAAAAATTTTGAAGGCAGTCAGAGGAAAGAAAAGCACCTTACCTATAGACAAACAAAGATAAGAATTGCATGACTTTCCTAAAAAACCATGTAAGCAAGAAGAGAGTGGAGGGAACTATTTACAGTGTTGAGAGAAACCTTACCTATAAAGAAACAAAGATAAGAATTGCATGACTTTCCTAAGAAACCATGTAAGCAAGAAAAGAGTGGAGGGAACTATTTACAATGTTGAGAGAAATACTGTCAACTTAGAGCTCAAAAGTGAAAGAAGTCTTTCTTAGACAAACCTAAATGAGAAAATTTGTTGCCAGTAGACATGCTTTGCAAGAAATGTTAAAAACGAAAGTCTTTAAAAGGAAAATCGTATAGGTCAGAAACTTGGTCTACATAAAGAAAGCATTAAAGAACAAATAAGTTAACATAAAATAAAACCTTTTTTATTCTTAATTGATCTAACAGATAACAACTTATTCTAAAGAGTCATAGCAACAATGTATTCAATTAGGTATGCTTAAGTATATGTCATATACATACATATGCGTGTTTATATGTAAATGAAATGAATAATAGCAATAATACAAAAAATGGGGCAGGCATTAAATTTATCTGGTTCATATAAAGCACTCACACTATGTGTGAATCATAAACTGTTATTTAAAAGTGGGCTTGGATTAGTTTTAAATATATATTAAAAATTATAGAGCAAGCACCAAAACAAGCAAACGGATATAACTGATATGCTAAAACAGGAAAGAAAACAAAATTATAAAAATTGCTTATTTAACACTACAAAAAGCAAAGAAGAAAGAGTAGAAGGCAAAAGTAGAAAAGTAGTAGCAAACAATGAGTAACAAAGAGAAAAGAGTAACAATATGATAGATATTAGTCCAAACATATTTGTAGTCACTTTGAACATCAATAGCCTAAATACATCAATTAAAAGGCAGAGATGGTCAGAACAGATTAAAAACAAGATTCTACTATGTGTTGTCTACAAGAAAACCACTTTAAATGTAAAAACACATATAGATTAAAAGTATATAGATGTGGAAATACTTCATGCTAACGCTAATCAAAAGAAAACAAGAGTAGCTATATTAATTTAAGACAGAGCAGACTTCACAGCAATGAAATTTATCAAGAATAAAGAATATGATTACATAATGTTAAAGGGTTTAATTCTTCAATAAGACATAATAATCTTCAATGTATATATACATAACAACAGAACACCAAACTAAATGAAACAAAAACTCAAAGAACTTCAAAGAGAAATCAATTAATTCACTATGATAGTTGGAGATCTCAAAAATTCTACGGAAAATGGACAGATCCAGTATGGAGAAAGTCGGTAAGAACACAGTTGAACTGAAAAACACCATCAATCAACTAAATATAGTGGACATCTATAGACTATTTTATCCAAAAGTAGCAAAATACACATTCTCCTTAACCTCACATGAAACCTTAACCAATATAGATCACATTCTGAGCCATAAAACACACTTTAACACAATTTAAAGAAAGAGAAATCATACAGTATATGCTCTCAGAACTCAGTGGAATGAAGCTAGAAATCTGTAAGAGAAATATAACAGAAAATTTTGAAAATAGTTGGAGATTAAGCAACACACTTCTCAATAACACATGGGTCCAAGAAGAAATATTCAGTAAAACAAGATATTTTTAACTAAATGGAAATAAAAACACAAATTAACATAATTTTTAGGATGCAATGAAAGCAATGTTTAGAGGGAAGTGGATAGCACTGAATGTATATATTAGAAAAAAAAAAAGATCTAAAATCAATCACCTAAGGTTGCACCTTAAGAAACTAAAAAATAGAAGAAAAAATTTAATCCATAATAAGCAGAAGAAAAAATAATAAGAATTAGAAAATAAATTAATGAAGTTGACAAGAGGAATTAATAGATAAAACCAAAAGTTTATTCTTTAAAAAAGTCAATAAAATTGTGAAGACTACAGTCAGATTACCTAGGAAAAAAGGAAAAAGGACATGTATTATTAATACCAGACACAAAAGAAAAAAACATCACTATGATGTCATAGATATTAGAAGGATAATAAAAGAAAACCATGAACAAATATGTCCATACATTTGATAAGCTAGATGAAACAGACTAATTCCTTGGAAAAGATAATTTGCAAAAACTCACACAAGAATAGGCAATCTGAATTTGCCTATATATATTTCAAAAATATAATCAACAACTAATAACCTCCAAAGCAAAAATCATCAGGCTCAGATGAGTTCACTGGTGAATTCTACCAAACATTTAGGGAAGACATTATACCAATTATCCTATCATCTCTTTCAGAGAACAGAAGCAGAGAGGATACTTCCAAACTTACCCTGTGAGGCCCAGATTGATTACCCTCATATCAAAACCAAAGACATGACAGGAAAACTACAATCTAATAACTCTTACAAACAGATGTGAAAATCTTGAACAAAATATTAGCAAATCAAATACAATGTATAAAAATAATTACAAACCATGACCAAGTGGGATTTATCCTAGATGTGCAATAGCTAGTTCAACATTTGAAAATCAATTAATGTAATTCATCATATTAACAGGCTTAAAAAAGAAAAATCACATGATAATATCAATAGACACAAAAAAGCATTTGACAAAATCTAACACCCCCTTTTGATAAAAATTCTCAGTTATCTAGGAATAGAGTGGAACTTTCTCAACTTCATAAAGAACATCTGCAAAAAAACCCCTGCAGATAACACCATACTTAATGGCAAGAAACCTGAGGATTTCCCACTAAAATTAAGAAGAAAGCAAGGATGTTCCCTCTCACAACTTCTTTCCAACATTATACTAGAATAACTCGCTGATACAAAAAGAGAAGTAAAGGAAATAAAACTAATACAGATTGACAAGGAAGAAATGAAACTTGTTCACAGATGACATAATTTCTTATGTAGAAAATTCAGAAGAATTAACAAAAAACTCCTGAAACCAATATGCAATTATAGTTAAGTTGCAGGATCTAAGGATAATATACAAAAATCAATTGCCTTCTGTATGCCAGCAATGAACAAGTGGAATTTGAAATTAAAAACATAATACCATTTACATTAGCATCCCCCCAAAATGAAACGCTTAAGTATAAATCTAACAAATTGTGTATAAAATCTGTATGAAAAATTATAATATGCTGATGAGTGAAATAAAATAAACTAAATAAATGAAAACATATTCCATTTTTATGGATAGGAAGACTTACTATTGTCAAGACATCAGTTCTTCCCAAATTGATCTATAGATTCATTGCAATCACAGTAAAAATTCTGACAAGTTATTTTTTGGATGTAGATAAACTGACTCTAAAGTTTATAAAAAAAGGCAAAAGACCCAGAATAACCAACACAATATGAAAGGGAAAGAACAAAGTTAGAGTGTAACTGGGTCACAGGACGGGATGGGGCTCAGCTCCCTCTCTGATGGGATGTGCCCTGAATTTCTTGGTCTCCCTTGCCCCAGGAATGGGGAAGAGGGCCCTGGCAGCACGGTGAGCTTACTGTTCAAGTAAATATTGGACCCAAAGAGTTCAGCAGAAAGCAATTTATTAGGCGGGGGTGGGGGGGGGGGAGAGACAGAGACAGAGACAGAGATAGAGAGAGACACAGAGAGAGAGAGAGGGCTCCCATGCTGCTGTGAGAGAGGAGATAACAGCACAGGTAGAGAGGGAAATATAGCTCCCACGTTGTTGTGGGAGGGATCCCAGAGAGGGAAATACGCACAGGTAAGTTGCAGTTGAGTTTTAACTTTGAAGTTATTCCCGCCCCATTCATGGTCTTGTCCAATGATAGGAGTTCTTTTAAACGTCCTCTGGAGTGATTGATCTTCGACTCTGATGGTGGATTGGCTGTTCGGCCCAGGACAGAGGCCCTTCCTCCCAGAGCATTTTGCAGGCTTTTTTAAACAAAGGAGCACACCTGAAATTTTACCTAGCCTGGGAAAGTTAGACAAAGAGCTCTAGGTTCCCAGATGGGGAGGTGGATGGAGGCATGGCACTGGGAAGTTCTTGCCTTTGAAACCACACCTCTTGTGGACCCTGGAAGGGAAGTTAACATAGTCCCTCAGGAGGACATTACCTGACTTGAAGAATTACTATGAAACTACAATAATCAAGATAGTGTGGCACTGATGAAAGAATAGAAATAGATGAAAAGGATAGAGAGACCAAAAGGTCATAAATATAAATGTATATTTATGTCACACAGATAGTCAATTGATCTCTGACAAGGGAGCAAAGGTAATATCATGGAGCAAAGATCATCTTTCAAACAAATAGTGCTAGAACAACTGGACATTGGCTGAAAAAAAAAAAAATCTAGACATAGGCTTTACGCTCTTCACAGATATTAAGTTGGATAATAGACCTAAATGTAAAATTAAAAAACTATAAAACTCCTAGAAGATAACCTAGAAAAAATCATAGATAACTTCGGAAATGGCAATTCCTTTTTAAATATAGCAACAAAGGCACAATTTATGAAAGAAATCATTGATAAGCTGGACTTCATTAAAATTAAAAACTTCTGCTCTGCAAAAATGATATCAAAATAAGAAGACAAGCCACAGACGGACAGAAAACATTTTCAAGAGCCACATCTAATAAATTACTGTTATGATGCTCAACAATAAGAAAATAAGTAACTCTATTTAAAAAATGAGGCAAAGACCTTAACAGACACCATTCCAAAAAAGACATATAGATGACAGATAAGCATATGAAAAGATGTTCCACATCCTGTAATCAGGGAAATGCAAGATAAAACATCAGCGAAATACCACAACACACCTATTAAAATGGTAAAAATCTGGAACACTAGCAACATCAAATGCTGGCAACAAAAATTCTCATTCTTTGATGGTGGTAATGCAAAACAATACGGCAAATCTGAAACACAGTTCAGCAGTTTCTTGCAAAACTGAACCTATTCTTACCATATGATGCAGCAATCACACTCCTTGGTATTTTACACAAAGGAGCTAAATACTTATCTCTATACAAAAAGCAGATTTTTATAGCAGCTTTATTCATAAATGCCTAAACTTGGAAACAACCAAGATATCCTTTAATAGGGGAATGGAAAAACAAGCTGTGGTAAATGCAAACAATGGCATATTATTCAGCTCTTAATAGAAATGAGGCTGGGTGCAGTAGCTCACACCTGGAGTTCCAGCACTTTGGAAGGCCAAGGCTGGAGGATTTTTTGAGTCCAGAAACTTGAGACAAGCCTGTTCAACATAGTGAGAATCCCTGCTAACCTCTACAAAAAATTTAAAAATTAGCCAGGTGTGGTGGCACATGCCTGTAGTCCCAGCTACTCAGAAGGCTGAGGTGGGAGGATCATTTGAGCCTGGGAGGTTGATGCTGCAGTGAGCCATAATTGTGTGACTGCACTCCAGCCTGGATAACAGAGCAAGACTCTCTCTCTCAATCAACCAATCAATCAATAAAAATAAATGAGGTATCAAGATATAAAGAAACATGGAGGAAACTTAAATGCATGTCAGTAATTGAAAGAAACAAATCTGAAAAGGCTATATATTATAGGAGTCCAACTATATGACTTTCTGAAAAAGGGAAAACCAAATAAATGTATAATAATATGTACATAATACGTATATGACCCTTTACATAATAATATGTATATGACCCTTTTACTGTCAGTAGTTTCCATGAACTGCGGGGAGGAAGGGATGAATAGGTAAACAACAGATTATTTTTAAATCAGTAAAAGTATTTTGTATATTATTATAATGAAGAATACATATTATTATACCTTTATTTAACACATAAAATTGACACCATCATAGATGAACCCTGATGTAAACTACAGACTTTGGTTGATACTGATGTGTTGGTGTAGGCTCATCAACTGTAATAAATGTACCACTCTGATAGGGGAAATTGACTGTGGAGGAGTCTGTCATGTGTGGGGACCAGAAGGTATGTGTAAACTCTCTTTATTTTCTCCCAATTTTTCTGTGAATCTAAAACTTCTCTAAAACATAAACTGTGCTTTTAAAATGTTAAACTAAAGGATAGAAAAAGAAGAAAATTCAATATATGAGTTACTAGACATTACACAACTGAAAAGTGAATTGGTAAATTATAAATGAGAAATTCACCTAGAAACAAATACAGACAAAGACAATACATAATACATTTAAAAGATGTGCATCAATGGATTGTGATAGTTTAATATATATATAATAGAAATTACAGAGAAAGAAAATGTAAACAATGGAGAAGAAGTAATATTTAAAGTGGCAGTAAAAAACACAGTCTCATGGACTCATATTTTCAAATCAGCTTTTAGTGTCTAACTCTGAAGTATCATCAGACATCAAATAAGGACCAGGAGGTAGAAATTCTAAATTATAGACTCTGAAGTATCATCAGACATCAAATAAGGACCAGGAGGTAGAAATTCTAAATTATAGACTAAAAAAAAAAAAATCACACTTTGGAAGAAAAGAAGATAATAATTTAATAAAAATGTGTCAAAATGATATATTAGTGAAGATAGTGAAATAATGACCTCTAAAATTTGCCATTCCATAAAAGTAATGAAAAAACTGGAGGAAACTATCAGAATAGACTTTTTCAGAACTCTTGAAATTAACCAAAGGCTTTATAGCATCCTTTGGAGCTTTTAATCAAGAAACAGTGCTGAATCTCAGTAAGAACATCAAGATTTGTGGTATTTTAACCAACTTTCCTCCCATTTCTGTTCTCAAGCTCATCTGTCATCTAGAAAATTACACTCCAGATTCCTTAAACTAAGGGAGTAAAATGAAATTACAGTCTTTAAAAAGACTCTTTTTCAAAGAATGATTATCTGGTCTCTCTGGTGGTTCATAGGATGACCCCAATCAAGACATGTCTTTATTTGACCTCATTCAAACTTGTGAAGCCTCTCTTTGGGAAGGGTTTGTTGAATATTTTGACATCCATTTTTGCTTGGGACAATAGACAATAGTTGAGAAAAACTAGAGTAGCCAAAAACCTTAAAGGAAAAGCTTAGGTGTAAGACATATATAAGAGCTTTGAAAAGCTCTGACTTATATTTGGGAATGTAGAAGACTGTGTGAATATGCAGCACTGTGCCAAGCTCACTAGAAATCTGAGAAGGCTCTAAGCTCTCACATTCTAATTGGCCTTGAGTCTCTGAGCAAAGGAAGTGGTGACTAAGGCAGAGTTGTAAACTGTCTGAGTGTTGAAAGCATACCTCATCATGTATAAGGCCCCTTAGTGAAGACTGTGAGATTTATTGCTTCCAGGGCATTAAGGAAACCTCTTCCAATGATTAGCTAATCATCAAACTTACTGAGTAGAGTTTACAGTGGCCACAAATGAGAAAGATACAGACTTTATAGAATTAATTCAGAAGTCACTAAACAAGCCAACAGCAACAATTAAACAAGTAGCTACAAGAAACTCTGGGAAAGAAACTCTGATTTCCAGAGTTGCCACATTGTGTTATTTAAAATACTCAGTTTTTAACAACAACAACAACAAAATCAGACTTGCCAAAAACTCAAGAAAATATGAACCATAGACAGGAGAAAAAGGCAATTCTTAGAAACTGTGCCTGAGGAGGCTCAGATTCTTGATCTACTGGATAAATACCTTAAGTCAGCATTTATAATTATATTCAAAGACCAAGAGTAAACTAGTTCTAAGGATTTTTAAAGTATAAGACTGATATCTTACTAAATAGAAAATATCAATACGAAGATGGAAATTAATTTTTAAAAATAAACACTTAAGAGTTGCAAAGTACAATATATTACAATAAAAAACTCAAGTGCAAAGATGGAGCAAAATTACCAAATACAACTCTCCAGTGATCATCCCCGTACAGGAGCAACAAATTAAACACCTCTCCACACAAGAAAGCACCTTTGTAAGGACCAAAAATCAGGTGAATTATCATAGTACCTGGTTTCAACATCATATCAATGGAAAAGTCACCGAGAAGGGTAGGAAAGAAAGCCTTGAATTGCTGACATCACTTCTCTCCCAACCGTTAGCAGTGGCTGCATGTCAGGGAGAGACAATCGGTCTGTCTAAAGTAGGAAAAGCACAGTAACTGTGGGACTTAGCAGTAGAACTCAGTGCTGCCTGTCACAGCAGAAAGCAACACTGGGGAAAATTCAGCCAACACCCAGAAAAGGCCATTTAGACTGGACCAAGCCAGAGGAGAACTGTCCATCCCAGTGGTCAGAACCTGAGTTCCTGTTAAGCCCACCACCACAGGCTCCATTGCTCTGGGGACATAAATAAACTCCAAAGGCAGTCTAGACAACAAGGTCTGCAGTTCCTAGGCATGTCTTGAAGCTGTGCTGGGCTGGGATCCAATAAACCTGGGGTACACATGACCTAGTGAGATGTAAGCTAACGTGGCCAACAAAGTGCTTGCATCATGCTTCTCATAACCACAGGCAATGCAGCTTGCAACTTTGGGAGAGATATCTTCTTTGCACTTGAGGGAGAAGAGGGAAGAGCAAAGAGGAGTTTATCTTTGCAACCTGGATTCCAGCTCAGCCACAGTAGAATAGGGCACGAGGAGGATTCCTGAGGCCCCCATTCCAGGCCTTAGCTCCTGAATGACATTTCTACACATCCTGGGGGCCAAGAGGAAACACACTGCCTTGAAGGGAAGAACACAGTTCTGGTGGGATCCATCACCTGCTAACTAAAGAGTTTTGGGGCCTTAAATAAATACCAGTAGTAGCCAAGCAGTATTCACTGTGGGCCTTTAGTAAGACTCAGTGCTGTGCTGGCTTCAGGTGTGACCAGCACATTCCGAGTTGTGGTGGCCATGGGAAAGCCTCCTTCTGTTTGAGAAAATGAGAGGGAAGAGTGAAAGGAACTTTGTTTGGCAGCTTAGGCACCAGGTCAGCCTCAGTGAAATAGAGCACCAAGTGGGCTACTGGGGACCCCAATTATAAGCATTGGCTGTTGGATGACATTCCTGGGCTTGACCTGGGCCAGAAGGGAGCCCACTTCTCTAAAGAGAGAGACCAGGCCTGGCAGCATTTAGCACAAGCTTACTGAAGAGCCACTGGGCCATGAGTTAATATTACTGGCAGCCAGGCAGTACTAACCATGGGCCTGGGGTGTCAGTGCACATGAGGAGATAACTCTTCTGCTTGAGGAAAGAAGAGGAAGGAGTGGGAGGGACTTTATCCTGTAGCTTGGATGCCAGCTCAGCTGTAAGAGAATAGAACACCAAGGAGATTATTCTAAAGTTCCACACTCCAGGCTTTGGCTCCTAGATGGCATTTCTAGATCTGTGCTGAACCAGGGAAAAGCTTGCCACCTGGACGGGGAAGGATACAAGCCTGGCTAGATTTGCCACCTACTGATCGAAGAGCCTTTGGGTGTTGAGTGAACATTGGCAGTAGCCATGGAGTGGTTCCTATGGGCCATGGTTGCAACATAGTGCTGTGGTGCCTTCAGAAAGAACCAAGCACTTTCAGTAGTAGTGACCACAGGAGTACTTGTGTCACCCCTCTTTCAGATCCAGGCAGCTCATCATAAAAAGAGAGACTTCATTTGTTTAGAGGAAAATAAGGGAAGAGAACAAGAGTCCCTGCTTGGTAATCCAAGGAATTCTCTTCGATTATATCCAAGACCCCAAGGTGGTACCTAATTGAGTTTGCAAGAACTACAACATTACTAAGTTTGGGGTGCTCCCTAATGTATATATGGATAAGTGACCAAAAACTTAGGTTACAACACTCAATTCCCTTTGAATACTTAGAAACTCTTCCCAAGAAGGACAGGTACACACAAACCCAGACTACAAAAGCTACAATAAATACCTAACTCTTCAATGCTGAGACACTGATGAACATCAAAAGCATCAAGACAATCCAGGAAAACAGACCTCACCAAACAAACTAAATTAAACGCCAGTGTCCAATCCTGGAGTTACAGAAAAATATGACCTTTAATAGAGAATTCAAATTGTTTTGAAGAAGCTCAGTGAAATTCAAGATAACACAAAGAAGGAATTCAGCATCCTGTCAGATAAATTTAACAAAGAGATTAAAATAATGTTTAAAATTCAAGCAGAAATGTCAGTAGCTGAAAAATTCAACGGACACACTGACGAATGTGTCAGAAACTCTCAACAGCAGAATGGACCAAACAGCAAATTAAGGATCTTGAAGACAGGCTATTTGAAAATACAAAGGAGACAAATTTAAAAAAAATGTAATGAAGCATGCCAACAATATCTAGAAAATAACTTCAAAAGGACAAATATGAGACTTATTGGCCTTAAAGAGGAGGGATAGAGAGAGAGAGAGAGATCCGGGTAGAAATTTTATTCAAAGAATACTAACAGAGAACTTCCCAAAGATAGAAGATATCAAGATTCAAGTAGAAGAAGATTATAGAACATCAAGCAGATTGAACCCAAACAAGACTATCTCAAGACAATTAATAATCGAACTCTCAAAGATTAAAGATAAAGAAATAATCTTAAAAGCAGCAAGATAAAAGAAATAAATAACATACAAAGGAACTCGAAAGCATGTGGAAATCTAACAGGCCAGGAGAGAGAGGCATTATATATTTAAAGTATTACAGGAATAAAACTTTTTATACTAGAATAGTACATCCAATAAAATTATCCTTCAAACATGAAGGAGAAATAAAGACTTTCCCAGAAAAAAAAAATAAGCTGAGGGATTTTGTTAACACCAGACCTGCCCTTCAAAAAATGCCAAAACAAATTCTTTGATCTGAAAGGACATTAATGAACAATAAGGAATCATCTGATGGTACAAAACTCGTTAATAATAGTAAGTATAGTAAGTACACAGACAAACACCAAATATTATACCATTGTAATTGTGGTATATAAATTACTTATATCATGAACAGAAAGACTAAAATACGTACCCTCCAAAAATAATAACTACAACAACTTTTCAAGACATAGTGTAATAAGATATAAATGGAAGCAACAAAAAGTTTAAAAGTGGGAGCGTGAAGTTAAAAGTGGAGTTTTTATTAGTTAGTTAGTTTGTTTGTTAGTTTGTGCAGTGGGTTAAGTTGTCAAGAACTTAAAACACTGGATTATTAGATGTTATTTGCATGCCTCATGGTTACCTCAAATCATAAAACATACAACTGATACAGAAAAAAAAAAGCCAGAAATTAAAACATACCATCAGAGAAAACCAGCTTCACTAAAAGGAAGACAAGAAGAAAGGATGGAAGGAAGAGAAAAACACAAAACAACCAGAAAACAAATTACAAAATATCAAGAGTAAGTTCTTACTTATCAATAATAACACTGAATATAAATGTACTAAACTTTCCCATCAAAAGACACAGAGTGGCTGAATGGATTAAAAATGCAATAGCCAATGATCTGTTTCATATAAGATTAGTGATCAGAATATATATGAAGCTCAAACAACACAATAGTAAAAAATCTAATAATCTAATCAAAATGGGCAAAAGATCAGAATAGATACTTCTCAAATGGCAAACAGGTATATAAAACGGTGCTCAACATCAATGATGATCAGAAAACTATAAATAAAAACTACATTGAGATATCGTCTCATCCTAGTTAAAATGACTTTTATCCAAAAGAAAGACAGTAACAAATGCTGGGGAATATGTGGAGAAAAGGGAAACCTCTAACACTGTTGGTGAGACTGTAAGTTAGTATAACCACTGTGGAGAAAAGTATGGAGGATCTTCAAAAATTAAAAATAAAACTACCACACGCTCGAATAATCCCACCGATCATTATATACCCAAATGATAAGAGATATCTCAAGCCAAGATTTGGAAGCAACCTAACTGTCCGTCAACAGATAAATGGATAAAGAAAATGTGGCATATGTACACAATGGAGTACTATTCAGCCCTAAAAAAGATCCTGTCATGTGCACCATCATAGATGGAACTGTAAATCACCATGTTAAATGAAATAAACCAGGCACAGAAAGAGAAACTTCAAACACTCTCATACATTTATGAGATCTAAAAATTAAAACACTTGAACTCATGAAGATAAAAGAGCAGAATGATGGTTACCAGAGGCTGGCAAGAGTACTGGGAGGCAGAGAAGAAATGGGGATGATTAATGGTGACAAAATATAATTAGATAGAAGAATAAGATCTAGTATTTGATAGTATAATGTGATGATCACAGTCACGAATAACTTATTATACTTTTAAAAATAACTTAAAAAAGGCTGGGTGCAGTGGTTCATGCCTGTAATCCCAGCACTTTGGGAGGCCAAGATGGGTGGATCACCTAAGGTCAAAAGTTTGAGACCAGCCTGACCAACATGAAGAAACCCTGTCTCCACTAAAACTACAAAAATTAGCCAAGTGTAGTGGCAGGTGTCTATAATCCCAGTTACTTGGGAGGCTGAGGCAGGAGAAGCACTTGAATCAAGAGGCAGAGGTTGCAGTGAGCTGAGATTAGGCCATTGCCTGGGCAACAGAGTGAGAGCCTGTCTCAAAAAATAAAAAATAACTAAAAGAATATAATTTGAATGCTTAACACAAGGAAATTAGAGATGTTTGAGGTTAATGTATATCCCACTTTGCCCTAATGTGATTATTACACATTGTATGCCAGTGTCAAAATGTCTCACGTATCTCATAAATTTATACACCTACTATGTACCCATAAACATTAAAAGTAAAATAAAAAAGAAAAATTCAATAAAGGGCCTGAGCAGCATATTTAATCAGGCAAAAGAGTAAGTGAATTTAAATATAGGTCAATTAAGATTATCTAGCATAAGAAACAATGATAACAACAAAAAGAATGGAAGGGAAAAAGGAAGACCAAAGAGGAGGGAGCACAGCTTCAGAGACCTATGGAACACTATCAAAAATATGCAAATATACAAAATATGAGTCCCAGAAGAACAGAAAGAGAAAAATGTTTGAGGTAGTAGAGGTCAGGCGTCACAGACTTTATAGATTTAGTCGATAGTTTGAGAAAATAATGGCTAAAAATTTCTCTGTTTTGAAAGAAATAAAGAAACATTTGTCTACACAGGCAAAAAATTCAACAAACTCTATTTAGGACAAATTGAAACAAATAGACACCTAGATACATCACAATCAAAATGTGGAAAGCAAAAAAACAAAGACAAAAATCTTTTTCTTTTCTTTTTTATTTTTATTTTTTTGGAGTCTCACTTTATTGCCCAGGCTGGAGTACAGGGACACGATCTTGGCTCACTGCAACCTCTGCCTCCCGGGTTAAAGCAATTCTCCTGCCTCAGCCTCCTGTGTAGCTGAGACTACAGGTGTGCGCTACCATGTCTGGCTAATTTTATATTTTTAGTACAGATGGGGTTTCGCTAGGTTGACCATGCTGGTCTTGAACTACTGACCTCAAGTGATCTGTCTGCTTCAGCCTCCCAAAATGCTTGGATTATAGGCATGAGCCATGGCACCAAGCCAAAGATAAAATCTTGAAAGCCACAAATGCTTTATTATGTACAGGGATCTTTCATAAGATTGACAAGTTTTTCTCTTCCTGAACCATGGAGGTCAGAAAGCAGTGAAATGACATACTCTAAGTGATGAAAGAAAAAGCTGACAATCATGAATTCTGTATCTAGCAAAACTAGCCTTCAACAATGAAGAAGAAATGAATACATTCCCAGATAAATATAAACTGATACATGTTTCTTACAGTCCTGTCTTATAAGAAGTACTAAAGAGAGTCTTTCAGACTGAAATGAGAGACCATTGTATTAGTCAGCATTCTGCACAGAAATAGAATCGGTAGAAGGTCTACAACTGCATGTGTGTGTGTGTGTGTGTGTGTGTGTGTAATTTATTATGGAATATGACATACGTAATTAGGAGGCTGAGAAGTCCCACCATCTGCTGTCTGTAAGCTGAAAGCCAATGGTGTAGTTCAATTTGAGTTTGAAGCCCTAAGAATCAGGGCAGCCAATGGTGCAACTCCCAGTCCAAATCCAAAGGCCTGAGAATCAAGGGGCAGGGTTGTGCACTCATGTAAATACTGGATCTTAAAGGCCTAAGAATCAGGAGCTCTGATGTCTGAGGGCAGGAGAAAGATGGATGTCCCAGCTCAAGAAGACAGAAAATTTGCTGTTTCTCCACTTTTTTGTTCTATTAGGGCCCTCAATATACATTAGATGATGCCCACTCACTTTTGGTGATGGCAGAACATTTTTACTCAGTTTACTGATCCAAATGCTAATATCTTGTAGAAGCACCCTCACAAACACACTCAGAACTAATGTTTTACAGCTCATCTGGTCATAGTTTAGTCCAGTCAAGTTGACACAAAATTAATTATCACACATATTAATTGGTAACTCAAAACCACATGAAAAACTAAAAAGCACAGTAAATGTAATGACAAATAAATATCAAAGAATATATAAATATATCTTCCGTTTGTAGATTATATAAATATATCCTTTGTAACTTTTGCTTCCTAATAGTATATGTTAAGTTGATGGACATACAAGGTATAAAGATGTAAATTGTAACAATAAAGGAATAAGGTGGACAAAGCAATATTGAAGCAAAATATTTGTATGCTACATTCGATTGCTAAGTCTACCATAATAAAGCACCAAGGACAGGGTGGTTTAAACAAATAAAATTTATTTTCTTACAGTTCTAGAAGCTAGAAGTCCAAGATCAATGTGTCAGCAGGGCTGATATCTACCGAGGCCTCTCTCTTTGGCTTGTAAATTGCCATCTTCTCCCTGTGTGTTCACGTTTTTCCCTCTATACAAATCTGTGTCTGTATTTCTTCTTCTTGTAGTAAAATACATCAGATTAATTTAGAGTCCATTCTAATGACCACATTGCAACCTAATTACCTCTTTAAAGACTCTGTCTCCAAATATAATCCTATTCTGAAATACTGGGTGCTAGGATTTCAACATATTAATTTTGGGTAACATACGCCCATAATATGTACTACTGAACTTAAGCTGGTATTAATTCAAACTAGATTATTATAAATTAAGATGCTTAATGAAATTCCAAGGACAACCACTAAGAAAACAATTGAGAAATATTTAGTAAAAGACAATAAGGGAATTAAACGTCAAAAGGAAAAAAAATCTATTGAACAAAAAAATGGCAGTATTGAAGAAATTAAGAAACAAAAAGGATATGGCAGATGAAAAGCATATAGCAAAATGGCAGATGTAAATTCTACCATGTCAATTACATTAAATGTGAATTGATCAAATACTACAATTAAAGTTAGAGATTGGAAGAATGGCTAAAGCAATGATCCACCTATATACCTTTGATACTTTAGATTCAAAGATACAAATGGATTGAAAATAAAAGGCCAGAAAAAATATATATCAAATAAATGGTAATCAAAAGAGAGTTGGAGTGGTTATACTAACATCAAAAATTTGAAAATAGACTTTAAGACAAAAAAATTGTTACAAGAGAAAACAAAGGATATTTTATAATGATAAAAAGTCAGTCCATCAAGAGGATATAATAATTATAAACAGAACAATGGAACCCCATAAATCCATGAAGTAAATAATGATAGAATTTAACAAAGAAAGAGACAACTCAATAATCATCATTGGCGACTTCAGTACCCCACTTTCAATACTGGATAAACAACTAGACACGAGATCCCAGGATATAGAAAACTCGAACAACACTGTAAATGAACTAGACCTGAAAGACATCTGTAGAACACTCCATCAACAACAGCATGATACACATTCTTCTCAAGTGCACGTGGAACATTCTCCAAGACAGGCCATATGTTTGGCCACAAAACCAGTCCTAACAAATTCAAAAGAATTGAAAACATACAAATTATGCTCTCTGACCCCAAAGAAATGAAATTTAAAGAAAATAAGAAAATTTGAGAAATTCACAAATGTGGGGAAATTAAATAACATTTCAAAGCAATCAATGAGTCAAATAAGAAATCACAAAGTAAATTAGAAAGTGCTCTGTGATGAATAAAACAAAAACACCACATACCAAAACTTAGGGAATTAAGTGAAAGTAGGACACAGAAGGAAATTTCTCATTGTAAACATGTTTTTAAAAAGTTCACAAATCAATAACTTATATTTCTACCTTACGAAACAAAAAAAGAAAGAAAAATCTAAACCCAATTAAATCAAAAGGAAGAAAACATCAAAGATTAGAGTTGGGATATACAAAATTGACACTAAAAAAACCAGAAAAATAATCAATGAAATCAAAAGCTGATTCTTTTGAAAAGATCAACAAACTGACAAAATGTTAGCTATGCAAACCAAGAAAAGAGAGAAGACAAATTACTAACACCAAGAATGAAAGAAGAGGCATGACTAAAATCATCACAGAAATACAGGATTATTGTGAACAATTATATGCCAACATATTAGATGATCAGGTTGAAACAGGCAAATTCATCAGCATATATAAAAAATTATATACCGTGAGATTTATCTCAGAATGTATGTATAATTTAAAAATAGAAAAAAGCTTACAGAATAAAAATGTAAAGAAAGAATATTTTTGTACATCTCTATAGTGTTTTCAAGCTAACTGTAATTATAAAGGAGTCAAAAAGTTCTAAGAAATTAGCTTATAAAGCTAAAAAATTATAGTAAGCTAAGATTAATTCACTACTGACAAAATTAAAAAATTTTAAATAAATTTAGTGCAGCCTAAGTGTACAGTGTTTATAAAGCCTACAATGGTATTTAGTAATGCCATAGAACTTCACATTCACTCACCACTCACTCACTGACCCACCCAGAGCAACTTCCAGTCTTATAAGCTCCATAAGGTAAGTGCCTTATGCAGGTATCATTTTTTATCATTTATACTGTAGTTTTACCATCTCTTTTCCATGTTTACATACACAAATACTCACCAATATGTTACATTTGCCTACATTATTCAGTTCCATAGCATGCTGTATGAATTTGTAGCTTAGAAGCAATGGGCTATACCATATAACCTACGTATATAGTAAGCTATACCATCTAGGTTTGTGTAACTACACTTCATGATGTCACGGGACAACAAAATCAAATAATAATGTATTTTTCAAAGCATCTCATTAGTAAATGATGCTTGACTGTTTATCCATGCAATGGAACATTATTTGATCACAAAAATGAAATACAGTACTAACATAGGCTAAGACTTGGATGAACCTCAAATATATTAGTTTAGGTGAACGTATTCAAATAACAAAGGCCACATTTTGTATGATTCTATTGATAATAAATGTGTAGAATAGGAAAATTTATAGAGATAGGAGATTATTTGACAGGAACTCAGGAAATAGGAATGGGGTGTGACTGATAACACAGTTTCTTTTTGGGTTCACGAAAATCTTCTGGAGTTAGTAATGTTTGCACCATCTTGTGAATATACTAGAAATCATTGAAGTGTACACTTTTAAACAGTGAATTTTATGGTGTGAGAATTATTAATATATATTAATTTTAAAAATAAAGGCTCTGAAGCATAAATATATTCTCAGGGAGATAAGGGAAAAATATAGTATTCAGAGAAATAATAAAAAATTTAAAAATCAGTGAATATGAAAAGGAATCATCAAATAACAAAATATTAAAAACTTTTAGAAAGTAAAATTTGACGGTAAATTAGGGAAAATGTCTCAAAGCAGAGGAAAGATACAAGTGAAGATATTCACAAAAAGTAGAGCAAAAAGACGGAGGTGAAAAATAAGAGAAGACTTAAAGATCAGACCAGAGTGCACCATCCAGAGACAATGAATAGAGAAACCTGCTTGGTAACCTCATTATCGATGCAATAATTCAAGACATTTTTTTCAGAGTCAAGGAATAAAATTTCAAATTGAAAGGCCCATGCTCAGGTACATTATAAATTTTCATGACATTGGGAGCAAAGAGAAGGTTCTCTGAGATTATGTATTGAAATGGATAATATAGTTCTCAAAATACTAGGAATTTAAATATTTTTTAAAATTTTCATCAACATTACTAAAACTAGAGATGATTGAGAGAGGTTTTCAAAACTCTGAAGGAAAATAATTTCCAGTCTAGAAATCTAGACTCAGTTAAGCTAAAAATTACATGTGATGGTAAAATATATATTTTAACAAGTTGAGTCTCAAAAGTGCATCTCCGTTGCACCTTTTCTCAGGAATTTACCAGAGAATGTTATCTACTAAAATGATATTGTAAACCAAGAAGGAGAAATGCATGGATATAGGAAATGGAAGATCCACTTCAGAAGAAAGAGTCAAAGAAAATCCTAGGGGAGTGTTGAAGATCACAGGTGACAGCTGGTATACCAGAACAGATTTGAGGACAACTAGCCTATGGTGGAGCAGATCAGAAAACGCTAAGATTACATTGGTAGAATAACTGATTTATCTGAGTGCACTACAAAAAGATATGGACAATTTGTAGGGTGTAAGAGAATGATTTAGCAATTTAAAAATACATTAAAATAAGCAAAGTGAAAAATAATTTAATAGTTACAAAAGAAAACAATCTGTACACAAAAGACCATACTCAGTCTACTAAGTGGTATAGCTATGAAACATTCACGATATTTACATAGTCATAAAAATGTATATAATACTGGTCTCACTAAAATTATATTAGTATAATGAAAACAAAAGGATAAGGAAATTGAGAGAGTGTTTGGTGAGGCCAGTGTGTATGTATTTTGGCAGGGAGGGTCTTCTGCAGTAGATTATATTAGTATTCAGCAAATACTCACTTTTCTTGTTGCCTGGCCCCTTTGATGTAGACTTGGGCATATCATGTGCTTTGGCCAATAACACATATAGAAGCAATGTGAGCAGAGGGTTTCTAGGCGCCTGTGTGGTTTGACTTGACTGCCACATGTATTTCCTCATAAGCAGAGCTTTCCCTGGGTAGTTCACTAACTCCAGAATGATCCATGGAGCAGATCTGAAAATAACTCCACATCCTTAAGCAGACCTGCTGACACCAATCTGTAGAGTTATAATCAATAAACAAACATTTGTTTATATAACCATGATATTTAGGGGGTCCTTTGTCATGCAGTATTATTTCAGCAACCTGAAAAATAGTCATCCATATCTAGCCGCTTGATTTTTAATTTTTTAATCATGGGAATACAATAGGTGATTAAATAATTTAAAAATCAAGGGTGTATATATTCCTTAAAGATATAGTGTTGGCTGGCAGTAGTGGCTTATACCTGTAATTTCAGCACTTTGGGAGCCTGAGGTAGGAGAATCATTTGAGCCCAGGAGTTCAAGACCATCCTTGGCAACAAAACAAGACTCCATCTCTGCAAACAGTTTAAAATTAGCTGGGCACAGTGGCATGTACCTATAGTCCCAGCTACGATAAAGGATATAGGCTAAACGACAAAAGAATTATCTAAAAAAATGATGGTGATTATTTTTGGAAAGAGAAAATTAGAGCAAGGAGAATGAGTTTGGGTAGCTACTTCTTTTTTTCTTAACAAAGCTAGTAAAATTATTTGACCCTTCATAGTATGTGAATGTATAACTGACAAATTAATGACTTTTTTATTTATAATTAATTAAACAGTAAAATATGTACATATAACAGTAGTAATTGCCACAATTAAAAGATTAAGCAAGATATTGTATCAGAATTTTGCAAAATTGAATTGAAAATTGACCTGAGTGCTCCTTTTGGAAATTTGAATGTCAAGCAGGTAGCTTTGTGGGGGTTTGTTTAGAGCTATTTCAACTAGTTTTTAAATTATTATTTCTCCTTCAAATGATACCTATTTGTCTTCTTAAATTTTGTAGACCACCTAATTTTCTATCGTTTCTCGTCCTTTAAGCATATTTTAGCTGTATATGACTAACCAAATTATAGAAATAATAACTAAGGCCGGGCGCTGTGGCTCACGCCTGTAATCCTAGCACTTTGGGAGGCCGAGGCAGGCAGATTGACTGAGCTCATGAGTTCAAGACCAGTCTGGGCAATATGGTGAAACCCCGTCTCTACTAAAATACAAAAAACAGCCGGGTGTGGCGGCGTAAGCTGAAATAGGAGAATCACCTGAACCCGGAAAGTGGAAGTTGCAGTGACCCGAGATGGCGCCACTGCACTCCAGTCTGAGCGGCAGAGCATGACTCCTTCTCCAAATAATAACAACAACAACAACAACAACAACAACAACTAAACAGATTAGTTATTTAAAGAAAGAATTGGGAGAGTATGGTAGTTATATTACAGTATTTCTCACAAATATCAATAACAACTAAGTTTCATTGCTGATTATTACAGTGCTATCTAGTTGGGAAGACCTAATCAGAGTATTTGCAGTAATTTAGAAGAAATATGAAGCTGAGGCTTTTGGCTAACCCGTATTTATACTGGTGACCTTCATTTATATTGGTGACCTTCTCCTACTCTTTAATCCTCAGAGATGTATGTTCAGTAAAATCAAGGACCAAGGTCACGATTTTACACAGCTGTATAACTACACAAAGTGCAGGTTTAACAGCAAGCTTCTTGTCATTGCTTAAAGATATTTCAAAGCTTCAACACAAATGCTCACAAATTATTTGTAATGTCCTCAGTTCCTTTCTTGAGTCTCTAGAGCTCTCACACTTTTTTAACCTTCACTTCCAAATAAGTACTTAAAAAAGAATAATAGAAAAATGTCATTAATTAGTTAAACCCACAGTCTTCTTTTCTTTTCTTAGCTGATTTCCATAGCTTCCTGTTTGCAATCTTTTTCTTTTTCATATTTTCTCTTAACATTTCCTATTACACCCTCTTTCCCTAAGATCTTTTGAGATGAAAAGTTCACTAGAACGTGAGGAAGTGGAGCATTAGCCCTTCCCTGACTTCTCATGGACAAACTAAAATGTACTAAAGACTTTTCCCTTAGAACAGAATCATGTCATTGCCTGTAATCCTAATTGTTTAATTTGTCTGTGACAAAATTATTTGAAATGAGCTATTTATGAACCAAGATAAAAAACTTCCTAAAGTCCGGGCTCAGTGGCTCATACCTGTAATCCCAGCACTTTGGGAGGCTGAGGCAGGCGGATCGCCTGAGGTCAGGAGTTTGAGACCAGCCTGGGCAACATGGGGAAACCCGGTCTCTACTAAAAATATGAAAAAGTTAGCTGGATGTGGTGGCAGGGACCTGTAATCCCAGCTACTCAGGAGGCTGAGGCAAGAGAATCGCTTGAAGCCATGAGTCAGTGGTTGCAGTGAGCTGAGATTGTACCACTGCACTCCAGCCTGGGCGACAGAGTGGGACTCTGTCTCAAAAAAAAAAAAAATAGTGTAGCGCCGTTTGGAAGGACATTTTATTTAGGTTTGAGTTTCTGCCAGAGGTCCCTTCTTTAGGTAACATATTTCAATTCAAGATAAAAGAGTGTTACTTGGAACATAATGCCCCAGTAATCAATTTAGGTTTGAACATTTCATAAATTCAGAGCTTAAGGTTTCAGTTTTGGGGTATTCCTTATGAGAGTCACTTTTTAAGAAAGTTTGGATCATTTGGCTTTCTAAAGATTGCATAGATTTTATGAGGCATGACGATGAGTTAGCTATAAAAGCATAAGGATTTATGGATTCTGTGTCCTAATAAATGCACATAAGTTTAAAAGAAAAGAGAGAATTGGGCTATACAATATGCATTTCAGATTTTGCTGAATATAGATATTTTAAAGTAGATTAAAGTGTTAGCCAAACCAAAATTCAGTTAAATATATCCAATTCTGATGTATACCATGGATTTAAGTCCTCTTCCCATTGGGTTGCTTCCCAGAGTATACATTATCTATTCATTGCTTTGAAATATAGATTGATTTCAGTGAAAAATTATATAAACAGAAAGAAATTATTTTGTTCTGCTGCATCAAAACTGAAATGCAATCTAACATAAAATTTATACTCTGTATTATTAGGCTTGTTTTTTTTGTAGGTCAAAAAAAGTTTTTTAGGTATCTAAAAAGCTATTATGATAGTTTTGTATTACAATAAAAACTCTACTGATGTGCACCTGTAAGAGGTTTAAACTTATTCTCGGTGTCATTTGTCTTAATGCCTTTGATCTTACTTTCAAATTTCACTTATATTACAGCTAATAAATGATACTTTAAAACCAAAAAGTATACAAACATGTTGGCTTGTTAAATATCAAGCAAACACAGATTAACGTGACTTATTTAATTTCACCTCTAATAACTATAACAATAGTAAAAAAAAAAAACTATGTATTTTCTCAATTTCAACTACAGTACATAGAACACTAGAGTATGTATGTCTGTAACTACATGTTTGATGTGACTACCATTATGGTCAGTGCTCTCAAATACATTTTTATCTTTAGGAGATACTGTGCATTGTATTCTGTTTGGTTTTAATAACTCCCATTAAAATTCAGATAAGTATCTGAACTTTGTTATCTGAACTTTACTCGAACTATCCAAACTTCCTTTAATTTGTCATTCAAGTCTGAAAATCTCATGAGAACAGATGCTCTTGTAGCTTTTCCCTACTTCCTGCTTTCACTGTGGGAAACAGGTTTCCACAGAAATTCTTAGACACGTAAGTCTGAATGCATGATGCCTAGTGACTTTTTTCCATTGAAATTCAAATTCAATACTGTTTTTATCCAGTTGAAATTTCAGTTCTTATCTGAATTTATCTTCTCATCTGAAGAAAGCTTAGTATCTCTATTATGTTCTAGTAGTTTTAGTCTCTGTTTTCTCCTTGAAGCTTTCTTTGTTAATCCTCCGTGGCATTGGTTTTTCTCAATATTCCATCTAGAAATACTTCATCTCTTGATGCTCCAGTTCCAGTTACACCTTCTCAATTTTTGCTTTGACCTTTGCTTACTCTGAATCATCCTGCATTGTTTGGTATTTTCCAGCCTCTTCATCCACATAGTACATATACATTCAGCACATTTTACATGCCTGGCACTGTTACATGCACTGAGTTTAAAGCAATAAACAAAAGAAGAAAATCTCAAATCCTGCTCTCATGGAACACAACTCCTATTGGGAGTAAGCACATAAGCAATACAAATATATATATATATATTTGTATTATATATATATATTTGTATATATATATTTGTATTATATATATATTTGTATTATATATATATTTGTATATATATTTGTATTATATATATATTTGTGTATATATATATTTGTATTATATATATATTTGTATATATATGTATATATATATATTTGTATTGCTTATCTGCTTATATATATATAATATATATATAAGCAGATATACATATATATATATTACATAGCTGTAAGGGTTATGGGGAGAATTAAAGCAGAGGGATGAAAGAAAGTCTTGGGAAGGGGCATGATATTAGTAAGGTTGGTAGGTAGTTAAAACTTAAGAAAGTGAGGGTATAAAAAAGAGCTATCTGGAGGAAGGCCACTTAGGCAAAGGGAAAGCATCTGAAAAGACCTGGAGACTGGTGTATGCCTTACTTTTCTTCTCTCCATATATATTGTCTATTGCCATGGACCAAGTTGTCAACAGATACACTCATCACTCCTGTTAAATAAAATGCACAGGAAGCCATTGGTTTGGACCGAGTTCCTGCACTTAGTCCCAATAGACCAAACCAAACTGGAGGCACTCATGCTAAAGTTCCACACCCCAAACCAAAACTAACTGACTTCACATCTGACTTTCTGAGAAACCAGAAGCATGAGAGATAATAGCCAAAACCCCAAACAGACCAGTTTTAACTGGCATGATTAGAAAGCCCTCCCTGCTTTAATCCCTACAAGAAAAGTAACTTTGAAACAACCAATCCACTTTTTATTCTCGGTTTCTGCTTTCAGCAACCCATTTCTCTCTACTAAACCAGCCTCCTCACTAAGCCCATTGGAACACTCATTATATTTTATAGAATAAGGTGTTTCTAACTCTAGAATCACAAAAGCCAATTAAGATCCTGAAACTAAATTTGTTGTAATTTTATCTTTTATCGTTCTGGCAACCATGAAGGGACCCCAATGGCATGGCTGAGAAATCCTTAGACCCCTTGAAGAACACAAGAGAGCACTTTTAACCCCTTTTGAGGTTCTCTGTCTCCACAGAGCTGGGGTTTGCAAATTTCTCTCAAGTAAAAGTCTGCTCTTTTTTCATTGAGCCACTTGATCTTACAGCTTTCAAATCCAGAGTTAGCTTGTGTTGTGAGAGGGCACTCGACCTTTGAGTTTGCAGGAGCTGATGAGTTACTGGCAAGAACTGCAGTTTTAAAGGTAAGAGACAGCAGTTGCAGTAAGTGGTTTTTACTTCAGGAGGCACAAACTCTGGCTTTTGGAATTTGTAGGCATTTGGGTATTGATATGGTTTGGCTCTATGTCCCCACTCAAACCTTATCCCAAATTGTAATCTCCACATGTGAAGGGAGGAATCTGGAGGGAGGTGATTGGATCATGGGTGTGGTTTCCCAATGCTGTTCTAATGATAGTGAGGGAATTCTCATTAGATCTGATGGTTTTAAAAGTAGCACTCCTCATCCCCACCTACACCACAAGCTCTCTCTCCTGCTGTTATGTAAGAAGGTGTTTGCTTTTCTTTTGCCTTATGCTATGATTGTAGGTTTCATGAGGCTTCGCCAGCCATGTGGAACTGTGAGTCAATTAAACCTCTTGTAATTAAATTATCCATTCTCAGGCAGTATATTCATAGCAGTGTGAAAATGAACTGATACAGGTGTTATCCTCTTTGTTTCTTTTTATTGCACACTTACTTAGGTAAGGGAGGCCTCAGGTGTCTGACTGGGTCAGATGGAAACTGAAAATTATTGGCTAAGTAGATCAAGAGGGTTTCAGAGCCAAAACCACAACTTGACTGGTAGGCATGAGTTGGACACTTAATAGCTACAGAGTGCTTACTACCAAAAAATAAAACTCCCGTTTTAGGATAAACTAAACACAATAGGGTAGTGCCTGTGAGCCTCAAGAAAATGCCCTTGAAACAAAGTACATTGTGAAAGCATTACATAACCCAACACTGTGTTGTTTTCCTCTCAGGCTTTTATCTTGGCTTTGAAAGATCCAAGATTCAATGACATATTAGGATCCTTAATTTCTAAAGAATTCAGTACTAATTTCTAAAGAACTAAGTACTAAGTACTATACGTTCCAGCTATTTCTGCCTTTACATATGTAAGTATTTGGCACCAGAAGCTGCAAATACTTACAAAGATGATGAAATCTTACTAAAATTACAATAGCCTTAGAGGGAATGTTTCAGATGAAGAAAATTCCACTTAAAGAACCCTAATGAGGGTTCCCAAATTAGGCCCATCTGGAGTCACGCCTATTGATGTGAAGAAGCTTCTAAAAAGATTTCCAAACATTTTATAGCCTCTTTTAAAGGATGCTTTTCAAAAGCAAATGAAAAGCTTAAGTGACTGATTGATAAGAACATGGAATTGGCTAATCTTGCTTAGTTACTATCCTATGGAAGAAGAAGGCCAGAAGAATGCCATAGTGTTTATAAAGGTTAGGACATCAGGTCAAGTGGGTTTGCTTCTTCATCAGAGCTATCCATGCTGAGTCCAGGCATGAAGAATGCTTTCTTTGCTCTATTTGTTAATGGTCTCCTCCCTGGAGTCATTAATCTAGTTAAGAAATAAATTAAATTGAAAAGACCACTCATGGAACTAAATCAGTCTCCAAAATACACCTTTCTGGATTTGGCTGGCTATTTTGAAGCTTTTTGTAAAAATTTACATCTGTAAAGAAAATCCCTGGAAATTTTTACATTGAAGAGAGAGCCTGGGTCTAAACAAGATTTACTTTTGACCATTTTGTCTTAACTGGGCTTTCTACCTACACCTATCTTTGCTTAGGATAAATGGGCTCTTCGAAGAATAGATGATAATTTGTAACAAGTTCTGTCGGAGTGTGATGAAGTCTCCTGTCCTGTGATAAAAGTTACTCTTCTCTAGTTGCTGTAACCCTGGGGAAATGACTGATGACAGCTGAGGCCCTTTGGGAAAGTCTGTCTTCAGGCAGATAAGGAAAATTCAGAAAGACCCATCTTGCATTGTACTATTATCCAAGTGCATTTAGCTCAAAATAGTGAATCTATCAAAGCAATATATTTTGGGATGGCATGTCCTGTGCCCTGAGCTCCTTCAATGGCTAGTTTTGTTTAAGAAGCAATTCAAGTATAATTGTTAAGAATGAGGAAATTAGGTGGACATTAAGGGGATACATTAGTGCTCCTTTAACCAAGGTTTTCTTTTCTGTGGTTTTAGTTACCCAAGGTCAACTGCAGTCTGAAAATATTAAGTAAAAGATTCCAAGAATAAACAAATTATAAATTTTAAATGGCCTACCATTTTGAGTAGCAAGATGAAACCTCATGCTGTTTTCCTCCAGCCCACCCAGGATATAAATCACCCCTTTGTTCAGCATAAACAGGCTGTATGCATTACCTACTAGTGGGTCACTTTGTAGCTATTTCGATAATCAAATCAACTGTTCTCATATCACAGTGCTTATGTTCAAGTAACCCTTATTTTACTTAATAATGGCACCAAAGTACAAGAGTCATGATGCTGGCAATCACGTATGTCAGTGAGAAGCATATCTCTTTGAAAGGTAAAAGCTTTTGACCTAATAAAGAGAAAAACAAAGTGTGTGAGGTTGCTTAAGATCTATGATAATATTAGATCTCCTATTTGTGAAATTGTTAAGAAGAAAAAAGAAATTTATGTATAGTATACATAGGGTTCAGTACTATCTGTGGTTTCAAGCATCTACTGGGGGGTCTTAAAACATATCTCTTGTGGATAAGGGAGCCTACTGAAACAACTGTTGCAAAGATTCTAACAGCGAGAGAGTTCTAGCATAGCTGACTCCATCTTGCTTTTAACCTCACAGGCTGGCTGTCCTTGCTCATTCCTGTGCATAAGCCAACCTAACAATGGGAGGAATTTAGCTTACAGTTTAACTTTGAAGCAAGGATGGTCATAGTCCCTCCCTAAAACTGAACTGCCTTTGTAAGACTAATGAAAGGCCACAAGATTAGGATTATGTGAGGAGCCTGAATTCTGGTAAAATGTAGGTGTGTATAGTCAAATGATCATTGTTCCATAGCTTGCTTTCCTGTAATCCTTTACTCCTCAAGAGTCATGAAGCCTGAGGTCACAGATTTGTGGCTTCCTCACTTGCTCCTACAGATAACATCACTATTGTAAAACCCAAGATTGGTCTTCTGAGATGTTTTTCAGATCTTTGCATTCCAGGACACACAACTGACTTCACCCTGGACTGTTGACTCATAACTCAATGGGTCCTGTGACCCCCCACCCGCCCAGAGGCTGACTCAGCACATGAAGGCCATTTTCCACACTTCTATAATTTGATTCCCAACCAATTGGCAGCACCCATTCCCTAGCCCACTGCCACCCAAATTACCCATAAAAACTCCCGCCTCTGAGTTCTCAGAGAGGCTGATTTGAATAATAATAAATTATTGTTCTTCCACTTAGCAAGCCCTGCAATTATTAAACTCTTTCTTTGCTGCAAAATCTGGTGTTCTCAGTGCATTGGCTTTTCTGGGCAGTGGGCAAGATGAACCCATCAGGTAATTACCTATTGCAAAAGTTTATAGACGATCTTGTCATAATTTCAAAAATGTTTTTCAGTCACTTGAAATCATAAAGTCACGTCATGGTAAATAAAAGACATACATGAAATTTCTAGGTCATTTCTAAGTAAAATACTGAAACATTAATTCCTGAATATGAATTTTGGCATCTTTTTATATGATACTGAAAAGCTAAGTATTTTTGGATCTGTTAATAAATATTTTAAAATAGTATGAGAAAACATATTTGTAAAAATTATGAAATGGTGCTCACTATAAAATTATGATATAAAACAGTTCAAATTTGCTTACTTGTTAGTTTTTACTAGAAATTAAGGTCACTAGGTGTTAAAAATTCTAGTTAGTATATGGTAAGTAAAACTAGGGATAATAGAGAAACAACTCTGTGTGTGAGGAAAGTAAGGCATGTTTATACAGTGTATTATAAAGCATGAGAATGTGTTCTTGTTAAGGGAGAAAGAGAGTATTGTAAAAAAATACATGATGCTAAACCTTAGGTTATATTTATGTATATGTTATTGATATGACTGTCTCAAAAATTGTATGAAATTCCTAAATATATGATATGTTATTAGTCATGATTCTGGTTTTTAGGTTAAAATGTTGTGTGCCACAGAAATAACCAAATTTCCTTGTGAGCCACATCATTATTATAATAAACTCACATCAGAGTTCTAACCATGGCTATTTTAAGTCCTGTTGTCCACAGTTAATTATTATGATGCTTTTCTGAAACCTTTTTGCAAGCAACTATACAGACAACCCTCAAATTATGATGAGGTTCAGTCCTGATGAGCCCATCATAAATTTAAAACATTATAAGTTGAAATGCACTTAATACCATTATAAACCCATTATAAAGTCAAAAGATCATAAGTCAAACCATCATAAGTTGGAGACCATCTGTAAATCTAAAGTGGTATATTTTCAAGTAGATTCATGAAAAGGGTAGAATGGAATCATAAATGCAGGTTTCTGATAACTTTAAGATCATATCATTGGACTGGGTAAGAATTTCTAGAACTCTAGTGAAGAAACTGATGAATTTGGGAAACTGCTAAAAATCAAGCAGAACAAAAATTAACTATATGAGATTGAATGAAATAATGAAGAATTATGGGGTTTTATGTTTTTTAATTTGAAACATTGCCCATTCTTGCTGGAAAATAAAAAACTTTCCAGATGTGAAGTAACATTTTGTTTCTTTTAAGCTATCTAACTATACCTTAGAGCAACATGGCAAATTATACTTCTGTAAACAGAATAAAACATTTACATTTTATCTCCTTTTGACCCTTCCGAGATTTGGAAACAATAAGTGAATATTTTACTTTTAAGGCAATATAGTTACTTGCATAAGTTGAATAAGAATATGTTCCCTTTTTAATAGGATACAACTGGAAATATTGATTATATTAAAGCTTAGGCTGGAATGATATATTTGTGAATATGGCTAGAACTAATTTATAGATACTACATGTGAAGTCTAAAGTCTGCCTTGGTTTGGCTTCCTAACTTCTAGAGGTTTTTCAAAGTCCAGTCTGAGATTCTTTGTCAAACATCCCAGTGAAGAAAAAAAAACTAGTCTATGTGGTCAACTGCTATTTGGGGCATACTTACGTAAATAATCAGGCCAAGTTTAGTCAACTACATATATTTGATAAACAAATTTGTCTTACTCTGATTATCTTTGGTAGAAGTGGGGGTGACTACAGAGAAAAAAAAGTTATTTTTCTAAATAAATATTATAGTTCACCTTTAAAAAGTTCTAGCTGTGTTGTTTGCAAATTTTTATATCTACCTGTAGAATGATCTAGATTCTGAATTATTCTAGTTTTCTCCAATGTCTGGCTACAACTCTTCAAACTAAGAACAAGAATTGCTCTGTTCCTGAAGCCCTGTAAGCTGAAGCTGGATAACTCAATGTAAATTTCAAGGAGCAAGTCTCATGCCTGATGTATGGGATACCCAGAGAGTTCAACAAAATGCCTGAAGCCCTAACCAGAGACATTTGAACTGGAACCCAGAATGAGAGGCTGATGACTTCATGCAGTGGATAGCTTTTCTCAAGAAGTTGAACTAAGACTTCCTATCAATAATGGAACCCTTACCTCTCTTAATTTTCCCTTGCTTATGTCTACCTTTCTCACTTGGCAGGATAATGCTGTGGTTAAAATTTCAAAATCAGTAGTTTATGCAGGTAATTTGACAAAATGTCAGATCTATCATGCCAAATCCAGATCTTTATATGACCTAAGGGACTTTTTAGCCCACTCAGTGGGTAAACTGTAGTAATATCTCTAATGCAATTATTGTTTGACTTGTACTAGTGGCCCCTTTTTATACAGTCACACCTCTAGACCCATTTGTTCTAACTCCCTGCTTTAATGTTACCCTGTCATGGGATACTAGATAATAGAATTGCTACCTACTGGATGAACAAGAAGGAATCTGCACAGTAGCTAACACTTCTTGTTGCGCATGAATAAGTAGAACAGACAGGCTGCTTGGCTAAAACGGGCAGATTCCTCATCTGGCTCATTCTTTCACCTATTTGATTTTTGTTGGTTTAGTTTATGGGCTAAGTGACAAACTCCTAACTCTTAGTATTATTATCCAGATAGCCATAATAGTATTCTCCCTGGTGTGCTGTATTCTTTCACATATTTTAAATGTTTGCATGTAGCCATATGTCTAATGTCAAATGATTTCTCTTTAGGCGGAACAACAAAACTCAAAGAAATGCATGATCATAAGGATACCATAATCTATAAATAGCATGTTGAGTATGGAAACCCAGAATTTTGACAACTGAGGGTAGCAATAATGCCCTAAGCTTTGGTCACACTCTCACTTAGGCCCAGCAAACCAAACCAAAATGGAGGCACTTGTGCTCATATCTCCATGCCAAAACTAAGTTGTTTATCTGACCTGAGAAATCAGAAGAATGAAGGAAAATAGCCAAATCCCCAAAGAGGCCATTTTAGCCAGTGTGATAAGGAAGGCTTCTCTGCTTTAACCTTTACAAAGAAAGTAACTTTGAAACAACCAATCCACTTTTTGTTCTCTGATTCTTCTTTCTCTCAGCCCTTTTCTGTCTACAAACCAATCTTCTCTGTTCAACTCACTGGAACACTCATTCTATTTTATAGAATGAGGTGTTTTATGATTCTAGAATTGCATTAAAAAGCCAATTAAAAGCTTTAAACAAAATTTGTAGTAATTTCTGTAATTATTGTTACAACAGTTATTGTAATTGTTTCTTTTCACACTCCCAAATGTATATCTCCATTTTGAGTGCCATATCTCAAACTTTCTGCCCAATATCTCCATGTGAATGTCTTATATTTCAAACTAAATATAATCTCAAATCTCATGTGTTTCTTCCCCCTGAAATACATAATTTTTCCTGTACCTCTTCTCCTTTTTTTTTTTTTTTTTTTTTTTTGAGCCAGGGTCTCATCACCGTGTCAGGCTGAAGTGCAATGGCATGATCATAAATCACTGTAGCCTCAGCCTCCTGGGCTCAAGCAATCCCCCTACCTCAACCTCTGAGTATCTAGAACCAAAGGAACATGCCATCACATTCAGGTAATTTAAAAAATATGTTGTAGAGATGGTGTACTAGTTCCTTCTCACGCTGCTAAAAAGAACTACCCAAGAATGGGTAATTTAAAAAGAAAAGAGATTTAGGCTCATGGTTCCACAGACTGTACAGGATGCATGGCTGGGGAGGCCTCAGGAAACTCCCAATCGTGGCAGAAGATGAAGGAGAAGCAGGCACAATCTTCACATGGCAGAGCAGGAAAGAGAGAGAGTGAAGCAGGGAGTGCTACATACTTTTAAACAGCCAGATCTTGTGAGAACTCACTCATTAGCACAAGAACAGCAAGAGGGAAGCCCACCCCCATGATTCAATCTCCTCCCACCAGGCCCCTCCCTCCAACATTGAGGATTACAATTCTATATGAGATTTGGGTTGGGGACACAGAGCCAAACTGTATGAGATGGGGTTTTGTCATATTGCCCAGGCTGGTCTTGAACTCCTGGGCTTAAGTGATCCTTCTGCTTCTGCCTCCCAAAATGTTATGACAGAAAGATCAACTTAGTGATTCAAGCCAAAAAGCTTTTTAAGTTTCTTATTTTCTCTACATCTACTTTGCTTTTCCATTTAACACTAATTATTGAGAAAATACTTTGTGCCAGCTGCTGTGCTTCATGCTGTGGATGAAAGATTAGTCATGTGCTGAATGTTGGTTCCTTTATATTTCTCTGTATTCTCACTGTTACACCCTAAGTATCTTGTTGAGATTATAATAACAGTCTGCTCATTGGTCCCTATGCACTCAACTTTCCATCCCTGGAATCTTTGCTTTTAGAGTTATCCTTCTAGAATATCAAAATTAAATATAATCGAGAATAATATTGAGAAAAAATTCTGATTTTAACATTTGGGAAACTATTATTACATTTTAACTTTTAAATAAAATGTAGAATTTTTCTTTTTTTTTGAAAGAAAGAAAAAGAGAGAAGAGAAGAAAGAAAGAGCAAAAGAAAGGGAAAAAAAAGAATAAAAGAGAGAAAGAAAGAGAAAGAGAGAGAAGGAGAGAGAACGAGATTCTTGTTCTATTGCCCAGGCTAGAATGCAGTCTAAAAATGGGTATTAAAAACCTCTTTTATGCCAATAATTGTGCTTAACAATGGAGACAGGAAGGAATAAGGGAGAATTTTTCTTTAAAAAAAAAAAAAACAGTAAAATACAATGG
>CAUYQU010066001.1:0-11135 GCA_963574635.1 Cheracebus regulus | reverse complement strand
ATTAGGTCTCTGAGTGGACGTCGAGCTTGTTAATTCCCAGCTCCGGAATCTATGTAATTGGCACTGTGGCGACCCGCAACGCTAGCCAAATCAGCAGCGTTGAAATTCGTGGTGCTTTTCTGCCCAGGGGTCTCCGGTCTGGCTTCTCAGTCCCTTTTTCAGTCAGCTGAATGGACTGCTCTGACTTCCCAGAGCTCCAGACTTCATCCAAAAGGAGGCTCAGTCCCGTTTACTCCACACCAAGAGCCGCCGAGCCGAGGCGCCGGCAAAAAAGCCACGCCAGCTGAAAGGGTCGCGCTGGCGACCCGTGGGGCTCCTCCACTGGGACTGTCCTGGTCTGTGGGCAGTGAAAATTTATCGGTAAGTGTGGCGTCCACTGGCTCTTTGCGCTGTTACTGGGAGCTGCAATCCTGAGCTGCTAGTGATCGGCCATCTTCTACATTATATATTTTAAAAAGTTTCATTTTCCAACTACGTAAACAAGTGGTTGGTGAGGAAGAATCAGAGAAGGGTGAGCTATTGTGTTCCTGATCTCTTTTATGAAGCTCCAATGCCAGTCAGCATCCATTGCTTTTGGGGGGAAAAAAATGCATGTATGAGTTTTTTGTTTGTTTGTTTTCTTCAAAATGCTACAGGTTGACTGTGGGCAAACCAGTGAATATAATGACATATTCCGTTTCTTAATTAGATTATACCATGTAGCCAAAGTAATGGGATAGTAATTTCCCTGACTACATTGTATTATATAAGACTTGCTTTAAAGTTAGAAATTCCACGAGAGGCACATTCTCTTGCTGTTGCAAAGACGCAAATAGCTGTATCTTGGATGGGGTCATGTGGCAAGAAGATGTGAGTGACCTCTAGGAGTAGACAGGGGCCCCTGGTGACAGCGAGCAAGTGAGATCTTCAATCCTACAATTCAAGAAGCTAAATTCTGCCAACAGCTAATGAGATAGGATGAGAGCCCCAAATCTCAGATAACGTTACAGCTCTGACCTGCCTGCATCTTGATTGTAGCTTAGTGGGATGCTGAGCAGAAGATCCTATTAAAATGTACCAGACTCTTGACCCACATAATGGCATTAATTTGAAATAATAAATGTGTGTTCTGAGTCACTAAGTTTGTGCTAACTTGTTACACAGAAACAGAAAACTAAGATCAGTGAAAACATATGTCCACACAAAACTTATGTGTGAATGTTAATATTACTTTGAATCCAAATAGCCAGAACCTAGAAGCAACCCAAATATCCATCGACTGGTGAATAGACAAACAATATATGGTCCATCTATACAGTGGAACACTAGTAAGTAATGTAAAAGAACACCCTTCCCACATATTCAACTGCATAAGTAAATCGCAAAGCCTAAGTAAAGAAAAAGTAGCTAATTAAAAAAAGGACAGTCATAAATGGCTTCATGCTGCATAAATGTACTTATATGATATACTTATAAAGGTAATACCATAGGGACAGAAAAAAATCAATACTTGAAGAGGCTAAGGGTATGGTCAAATCGATTGCCTACAAAATGGAGATAGAAAACTTTTTAGAGTGATGGAAACATACTATATATTGTTTGTGATGAGTTAAATATCTATCTGTCATCCATCTATCTAGTTTTAAACTCACTAAATATATGTTTACGTATAATTATACATATATAATAACATCCACAACAGAAAGAACAGTTAGCTCATCATAAATTTTATTTTCTTCATTTTCATTGTTAATATTTACAATGCAGAAAGAGATTCTGCCTTGATTGGCCAAAGTCAATGGACTTTATTTGCAATTTCTGTGTGTATTTAATTTATCAAATATTGAGTTTCACACTTACATGTTTAGTTAATAACATATATTCATTTTAATAAGCTTTGTAGAAGTCAAGAAAATTTTGAGTATGAAATGTATACAAAAATAATTTTAATAAGCTTAAAAATTCCAGCTATACATAATTAATGAAAATTTCTCTAATAAGCCTATGGATATTAAACACATAGATTTTTAAAAATCTCCATATTAAGGATTTCTGATATATCAATAAACACTTTAGAGAGAGTAGAAAATTTATAATACTTTGTTGCAAATAACATTATAAGGTATGGTTACTAGTAGTCTCATTAATAGCTCCAGTAGTAAACAACAATCTCTTCTTTCAGATTTATAATATATTTAAAAGTTAACATTTTATGAGATTGAAATTCACTTATATTTTTAAAAACATAGACCCTTTGGGGAGATTTTAAATATTTTACAGTTCTAAATCAGGATTTGTTTTTGCTTGAATGAAATATTTGTGTGTTGTAAAAAGAGCTAAAATATATGCAGTTCTTTATCTTTTAAAATTGTCTTAATATGAATGACAAGTGTTAATGAAATTTTGATGTCTTTGAAATTAGGTTTTAATAATATGGATTCAATTTATTTGCTTTCCAAATAAATCTTCTGGTTGTGGTATTTTCTCCTTAGGGTGTGGTCTTTATATTAAATTTCTTTCTAGATGACTAAATCTCATAGTGAACTGTATTTAATAACCAGCTCAGATGGAATCTATTAAAATGCAATATATTTTTAAGTATTTAGGTACATAACCTAAAAATACACACATTTTAGAGGTGAGTACTAAATACAGATTTGTATTTGTAATGGCAAAATTCTGTTTGACTTTCATTTTTTTTTTGTTTCAAGGATGTAAAGGGAAAGTTCATCTTTTCACCTGTAAGACTTCTATGGTCTTGCCTGTAAATATGCACCACTTGTCATTTAAATTACTGAGAAAAGGAATTCATTCTATAAGCTTCAACAATGGGAGATTTCCCCCTAATTAGTAGAATGATGTATCCTGATCATTTCAGGAGTTGTATTTGTTAGACCAGCTTTTAAATTTGTTGAATATATTTTCTATATCTAGTTTTTGCAGAATTTTATGAATTATTTGTGTAAATGTTTTGGTATTTTAACAGAAAATTAAAAGGCATTTGGATGTATTTAATTCACTTTGCCAGAACATATAACACTTCATTTACTTAATACAGAGTGCCAATAAATATCACTTATGTATATGTAGGTATACATGCTCATTTATCCATCAATTGATCTGTCAAGCTGTTTATCCATGAATCCATCCCTTTTTCCTTTTGTATGAAGTGAAAGAGAGGAAGTCTTCCAGGGTGATATATAGAAAAGCATAATGAGAATCAGGTAACACAAGAGTATAGATAAACAAGAAGATAATTTCCTTGCTGACTATAGGATATGGTTTGGCTGTATGTCCCCACCCAAATCTCATCTTGAATTGTAATCCCCACATATTGAGAGAGGGACCTAGTGGAACGTGATTGGATCATGAGGGTGGTTTCCCTCATGCTGTTCTCACGATAGTGAAGGAGTTTTCATGAGATCTGATGGTTTTAAAAGTCGTTGTTTCCTCTCTGTTCTCTCTCTCTCTTGCTGCTCTGTGAAGAAGGCAACTGCTTCCCTTTCACCTTCTGCTATGATTGTAAGTTTCCTGAGGACTTCCCAGCCATGTGGAACTGTGAGTCATTAAACCTCTTTTGTTTATAACTAGCCAGTCTCAAGTAGTATATTTATAGCAGCATAAAAATGGACTAATATACTATATGTTATCCTAAATAATCTCTGGATAACACTGTGGATTATTTTATTTTAACATGGCCTTTATCCACATTTATTTTCCCTTTGCCCTCTTACTCAAGCTAGTGGGCATATTATGCAAGGATTTAGCTATGGTGGTATAAAGAGCTGAAACACAATATGTACCCCAGATGATGGAAGGCCTTGGAATACTTTTGTGGCTAAGAATTATCAAAGAGTTTCTGAGATCTTCTGAAAAGTGAAATTTTTAATTGGCGTGCAAATGTTGAAAAATATAGACCCCATCATCAGATACATTTTTTTCTTGGGCTCTAATAATTGACTCTTTGGTTTACCAGTTGGGAATGGGTACCTGAATTAAAACATGAAGTTTCCTTTCAAGACAGCTTACAAATAAGAATGTACATTACAAACTGGTGTGCTTTCAAACAAAGTTGTCATAACTCAGTTAAGCAAGTATTTGGACATAATTTTTCACAGTTAAAAATGTCCACCCTGTGAACAAAACAGTCATCATAGTTAATCTTCAGCCCTCCTCATGATAAATATTGATTTATAACATGACAGTCATCTAATAAGCATCAACTGAAAACCCTGGTCATTGGAATAACTGAGTCAATTTATATATATATATATACACACGTATATATATATGTATATGTATAATGTATTTCATCTACCTCAACTCTCCAGGTTTTATTCAAAGGCTTATCAACTTTTCTAATTAAAATATGCAAATAAATAATTTGGGGTAACTGTCAACCTATAGAAAACTCTTTGCTGCTTTAATTGTTCTACTCATTTGTTTGTTCTATAAAATATATGATAAAGTGAGATTCTTATACAGTACATAGACATTGAGGTCTTCAATTAAAGAACAGATCAGTGCTTAATTAAATTCACCTGAAAATTCAATGACTGTTAAATTCCTGATGGCATATATAAAGTGGCATATATAATAATGTCATAGGTGCCTCAAAATGCCAAGTCACATGGTAGTGGCTACCTCTGAGGCATATTTTTAGTAAGTGTGCATTCTTTAAATATTAAAAAGAAGAAGTGCTTCTGATGAGCATATCAAGTTGCTATGCCAGGTAAATGATATTAGGGAAAAAACTGGGATCATTATAAATACTTGGCATGCCCCCAAAACTTCTGAAAATGGTTGCTGTTTCCATTTTATCTTCAGTATGTTCAATCCATATGAATTTCAGAGGATATTATGAAAAGAATCTTGATAACTGAATACCCTGTGTCAAAGGGATTTATTTAAAGTGAGGGCACACATGAGTTGCTCTTTAATAAAATCATTCAGCATATAGTGTCAAGTAAAGAGAAGATATCAATAGCATGTAAGCCACTTTTGTGAAAGAAGGTTAGGATTACCATTTGCAGGTTGTCTTTCTAATTATTCTGTTCTTTAATAAACAAAATGCTTTGCAAATAAACTATTTGATTTTGATTTCTATTCCATACTAACAAATAATAATTTTTTTGAAAGAGACATTTATTATGAAAAGAAATAGGAGGGGAAAATGATAACTAAAAGACAAAGGGTACAAATAAATACAGTGACCAATGTATTAGTTGAATTATACTAAAGTAAGTTTTCTTGAAAATATATGATGTTGTAGGCCTAGAAAACTCTTCTTATGCTAATATTATGTTGACTTGAGTTTTATGGAGCCAGCCAGGAACTTTTGTAGCTTATCTAATGGGTATATTTAATTATAGATTCATAACATACCTATGTGTGAATGCAGAGAAGATTTGACAGGATAATAATTTTTAGTTCAAAGGATCTTTATAGTTAAACATGATACATTTCTAAACATCTAAATTCTAAAGCATACATGATAGCCTGCTAAAATACAAATACCAAGACTTAGGAAATGACAATATCATTTTATAGAATTTATGTTTCTGAAATGGTTATAACATTAGATGGTACACTAAAATAAATTTTCCACATGACTATAATTTTCCTTTGTATTTCAAACACTTTTAGTGCATTTTCTATTACAATAGAAATATATCTGAAATAGACAGATACTCCCTTTTTCCCTTAAACAAAGTAGATGATGTATTTTTGTGCATTAGTACTTAGATTGTGAGTATCATTTATTGACTGGGGCTGTGAAACAAGAATGCCCTAGGTGACCCCTAGGACCTTATAGCCATGATAATGGGCTTCACTTTTATGGTTCTTTTGGAATGCAGTCATTATTTTTTCATCTTCTCCCCCTCTTATACCTTTGCTGCATTTAGTACATTTGTTGCTTTTAATCTGCTGCATCATTTTACACGTGGTTGTCAAGTACGTAGTTTAAGCTTTCCCTACTTCAGCTCTGAGGCTGTGTTCCAAGTAGTCAAACTGAAAAGGAAAAAAAAAAAGAAACAACCTGAAAAATAGCATAAGGAAGAAAAGGCAGGCACTCACTGAGTGGATCATAAATGGCATCCTCCAAATCAGTTTTTACGCTTTTAATGATACAGATGTAAGATATGCTTCTCCAGTATTTTAATTTTGATAAGCTAGAGTTTAATGTCTTATATTATTTACAAAAAAATTGTATTTAAATTTTTCCAGAAGAAAATTTGCAATATATGCAGTTTCTCTGTCTAATGAATTGAAGTACTTATAGAGAAATTTTTATGTGGCATATTTTCCCTCTGATTATTGTTCTGCTACTATTTAATACTGACCGATCTTTGAACTCTGGGTGGCTATGACCAGTGCAGCCAGGTCATGTATTACGATTTTTAAAAATGATATTTATATTCGTTAAATGGTGGTATTGACTAAAACTGATCATTTATCAGGATGTATATTAGGACTCAGACTTGGGATGAACCTGCAGGACGTCTTTTCTGAATTGAGACTATCACTGACAGATTGTTTTTCTTTAAACATATCTGATGTTTGCAGCAGAATGTTGTGCTTCCAAATATATATAATAAAATAATTAACAAATCAAAATCTAAAAGATTAAAAATTGTTAATTATAATTTTGTTATGCAAATGTGGCCCCTACCAAGGTTCAGTTTCTTGTTATTGTCTATTTTCTTGTCCATCTTCTACTAAGTACGTTTTATTACCTTCATAGATAGAGTTTTAATTGTTATCATATTCCCAGTGACTGGCCTAGATCTCAGTTCAAAAAAGCCCTCAGTATTTAAAAATAACATCTGGTGTAAACTCCACGTTATCAGATATTGTTTATAGTTTTGGCAAGACCTAATCCTGTCTTTCAATAAGTTCACATTTAGGAAGGAATAAAAAATACTCCAATGAGTGGGTATAGTAAAGATAGACTATATGCAGTAGTTATAGATTTTTGAGACAGCAAATAATTAATATTTAAAGTGTCTAGGGACCTATTAAGGAAAAGGGTATTCTTTTCTACTCTTTTTCTATGTCCTGTCAAAAACAAATCTTAGTGCATATGAGATAGACAAAATCCAGAGCTCAATTGTTACACATAATAAAAATAATGTAAGCAGTTGCATTGTTCCAAAATGCCATTTTAATAAAATTGATCCCATGTGTGCAAGACGACTATGAAGCCAATATTATTTTATTACTATACAAGCTAGGTAATGCAAGTAAAATTTATGTTTAGTGGAATTAATACAAAATAGAACTCAGTTCTATTGTCTCTATTAAAACATTTTTATTGCATTTTACTGTTACAACAGGAATATATCTGAAGTAGGCAGACACTCCCTTGTTCCCTTAAACAAAATAGGTGATGTATTTTTGTGCATTAGTACTTCCATTATGAGTATCATGTATTGACTGGGGCTGTGAAACAAGAACGCCCCTGGTGACCCCCAGGGCCTTATAGCCATGATAATGGGCTCCACTTTAAGGGGAACCATTGGATCTCTAATCCTATTTTGTTTTTCTTATCAAATAAAAACAAGTCCTTGTGAGTCTGTTTGAGCAGTTCTTCAGTGAACATGTAGACTTGGTACATGGACAACAGATTGACATTCCATTCATCAGACTGAAAATTGTTCGGTAGAATGTGGTGGAAGTTTTAGGTAAGTTAGCAGACTTCTCTTTCTATAAGAAGCATTTTTGTACTGCTTTAAACATGTCTAAGGTTGAATTTAATGAAATAACTGAAAGTTATAGGAGACTGTTATTTTGGCAACAGCTGGTAGATTTATCTAGCAATCAAGAAGTATGATTAGGAATATTCAGGGAGAAAAATTTTAATGACAAAAGCAATAGAAGGCTTCAAAATCTGCAGAAGGGATATTGTGCATGTCACAGTATACAAATAAATCTGCCCAGGCATACTTTTTTTTTCATAAAATTACAGACATTAATAAAAAACATAATGAAAATAAATTCACATATAATCCTACTGCTAGGCCAAAATAAATTGCTTTCTTTTCATATAATCCTTATCAATATGTATATACAATTTGTGGATAAAAACCCTGTACTTCTGTACAGCTTGATTTTCTTTTAGGATTATATCCAATATTCTATGCTACTATTCAGTTTTAATTATAATCACTTGAATTTTAATTACCACTTTTATCTGTTAGATATTCCCTTAAGTGAACATTTTCACAATTTCTTTAGCTATTTTCCTCTTAGTAGATATTCTCTAATATGGTTCTACATTTTTACTATAATAAAAATATTCTAATGATAATTTTATTTATAAATATTTTAGATTTATGCAGCTATTTGTTTCCTTGGATGAAAATCCCAGAAACAATACTACAAGTCAATTTTTTTCCCCATGATATTTGCTTTTTAAAAGAGTTCCATCAGCTTAAAGTGCCATCAGGGATGTTTGAATATACCATTTTCACCATAAGCGTTTTAGAAATTTACAGTATAGTTATATAATTTTGCTTGTTTGGTAAGTAGATAATATTATCTTCCTGTTTCAGTTTTTATTTCTGGTGCAGGAAAAACATTTTTCATGTTTGTTTGTTAACTGTCTTTCCTTTTACTTACTATCTTTTCATGTTACTGGCTCATTTACCTATTGGGGTCAATGTATTTTTAACCTGCTTAAATAATATAGGTTGTAATCACTTTACTACAAATACTCATTCCTATGTTTTGATTCTTTGAGTTTTTATTATCAATAAATTCATTAATATATTGATAATTCATTAGTTTCCATTATATTTTGTAGAATTTGAGGACCATTTGACAGGAAGTTTTTATATTTCATATTATAAAATCACTTGCAATTAGGACTGGTGCTAGTTTAAATAATTTTTTTCACTATTTTCTGTTTTTAATTAGAACAGAAAAGATATTTCTTAATACTTGTATATGCTAAGACAGACTTTAAATATCTAAAGATATTATATTGATAACCATATTAGTCATCTTTTTGAGAATTTGCCTGGTCTATGATGACTATTTTCCTCTAAAACCTGAACCACCTCCCCTCCTTTACACATTAATGCTCTACTGTCAGCTACCTATAAACCATATAATTCACCTGCTGCCAGTGATCTAGAACTTAAATGATGCCAGTGAGGCCGAAAAGTGGCCATCGTCTGCTAAGAGCAGGTAGAAGTAAAATGAATGAAGCAGTTATGCAGAGAGAAGCATGGAGGGACAGAGGAAACTCCCGACCTCTTTAGGGCTTTCCAGTTTCTGGATCCTGTCTGTCCTGAAAACTTTTCACATTTTGTGGGCACAGATCTTGTGAATAATCTTTTATCCCTACATTGAATTTCACCACCTAAAAAATTTATTCATGTCTAATTCTACTAATTTTTTTGCATAAAAGATCTTGACAAAACATTAAGAAATGTGCCTATATGGTGGTTCATGCCTGTAGTCCCCACTACTTGGGAGGCTGAAGCAGGAGGATCATTTGAGCCTGGGATGCAGAGGTTACAGTGAGCAAAAATTGCACCACTGCACTCGAGCCTTGGTGACAGAGCAACACTCTGTCTCAAAAAAGAAACAAAGCAAAGCAAAACAAAAATATGCCTGTATTCCCAGCTACTTAGGAGGCTGAGGCAGGAGGATCACTAGGGCCCAGGAGTTCAAGGCCAGCCCGGGCAACATAATGAGATGCTATCTCTTAAGAAAAAAAAATCAAAAGAAGGGCCATACTTTTTGTTGAAGAATTACGACATTCTTGTCACAGCCTCCCAACTAAAATAACATCTTACAGATTTTTGTGTATTGTGTTTTGCTTCATTTGTACAATTTGATTGGCCACATACAACTAACTTCTGTGTTTTCTTGTCTTCTGAACATTGCCTTTCGTTCTGTGCTAACTGAGTAGGCAAGTGGTTTCTATTTCAAGATACCTTTTCTGGAGATAAATATTTAACTTATAGATGTAAGGCAGGGTCAGTAAAAATGTACTTGTCATAGAATAGGTTGGTATTCATTTCTACCTGAAATAAAAAACTGACAGAACTTTTTTTAAATGTGAAAATGCAAAATGTTGCAAGCCTTACCAATAAGCAAAGTAAAGCAATTTCTGGGTGGGTACTGAAAAGACTGTCTGTTTCCTTATTTTCCTGCATGTAAGTAAGTGTTCCTTATATTTTTGCTGAATGAATGCATGAATAAGTAAATGCAGCCATAGAGAGTTTAACCCAACAAAAAGAGAAACATTGATTTGGCTTGTGGCAAAATAAAAATTATGTGTGTTTTCATAAAGTTACAGATCTGAGTTTCCTTATATTAAACTACTGGCACTTTATATCATATTTGCTTTTGACTGTGTTTCCTTTTGAACTAGAGAGCTTTTATACTCCTATACCACTGTAGTAAAACAAGTTTTTATCTGACTTTCTCACTATGCTCTGAACTTCTTAAGACAGGGATTATTTTTCTTATTCACTGTGTGTGAATATTATTTTCTTTTGGAGTCTTAAAATATTGTGCTGGTATGACTTATAAATTGTAAAAAAAAAAAAAACCTTAATAGTTAATTGAATATGGCCTTTACACACAGAAACTTGAGAATATAACGAAAAGCAATGCTGTTTTTCCCAGTATTTGTAATTAAAACAGACAGGGAATTACCATAAGAGATCCTGACTAGAGATGTGCTTGGTTACTTACCGTTTAAAAAGAAATTTAATAAAAAAAATTACATAAGGCTATCTTGCCCTATTTTTACTTCACCTTAGATAAAAAGATTTGATGTCATTGTGAAAAAATAATACAGGATCAACCATTATTCCGAATTTTAAATTTCAGGTCATTGTTGAATTATAGAAGAGCGGCACTTGATTCAACATTGTAATTTTGATGGTTTCTTAAATGAAAGTTTCCTGAGTTTCTTTTTAGGGAGTTTTTATTTTTATTTTTATTTACTTTTATTTATTTTTATTTTTATTTATTTATTTTTTTATTATAACTTTTTTTTTATTGCATTTTAGGTTTTGGGGTACATGTGAAGAACATACAGTATTGTTGCATAGGTACACACGTAGCAGTGTAATTTGTTGCCTTCCTCCCCTTCACCTATATCTGGCATTTCTCCCCATGCTATCTCCCCCCAA
>CAUYQU010066000.1:0-31229 GCA_963574635.1 Cheracebus regulus | reverse complement strand
TCAAGTGTGAGGGCTTTTTATTCTTTAAATGAGAGTTGGAACTTTATTGAAATACATTGTGCACAGAACTGTTAGCTAAAACGCATGGATATCCCAGAAAGCCATGAGGCAAACACTTTGCCATGTCTGAGAAAGAAGTAGGATAGTAATTTCTCCTTTTATATACCTTCCTGAGAGAGTGGGCCTGTTGTTCCTAGAAATTCTACCCACTGTGCTGGCATTATTGGAATTTATGGAATCAGTTTTCAGAAAATAGCACAACTGTGTTGAAACAAACAGCGTTTTAGAAAGTGGCTTTTTTGGCCAGGTGCGGTGGCTCATGCCTGTAATCCCAGCACTTTGGGAGGCCAAGGTGGGCAGATCACTTGAGGCCAGGAGTTCAAGAACAGCCTGGCCAACATGGCAAAACCTCATCCCTACTAAAGATGCAAAAGTTGGCAGGGCATGATGGAGGACGCCTGTAGTTCCAGCTGAGACAGGAAAATTGCTTGAACCCTAGAGGCAGAGGTTGCAGTGAGCTGAGATGGTGCCACTGCTCTCCAGTCTGGGTGACAGAGGGAGACTCTGTCTCAAAGAAAAAAAGAAGGTTTTTTTCCCCAAACTAAACAAGGTTTTCTATTACTGTGTCACATCAGATTTTTTTTAATGTCCATAAGTTAATGCCTAGTTTTTAATTTAGATTTTCATCACACAGCCACTATTCAGAAAGGCTTAGCTTGTCCATGATTTCAACATTCCCTTCCGTGACGGTCTAAAGAGCAACTCTTAATACTTAAGCACGGACAGATCACACATAACCAGAAAAAGAAGGTCAAGAATGCACTCAGTAAGCTCTTCCATCAGGAGCTTCCAGTTTGACAGCTTGTCAAGTTGATAAGCTGACACCCTAGCCTCAGAGATCATCTGGAACGTTGATGATATCTATCCCCTATTTCAAGCCAAGAACTCTAGACCACTAGCCAGCTATGACCAACGTGAAAGTAGAAAACAGTGCTTCCATACTTGGAATTTAAACCTGCCGTATTATACACCTTTTTTATTAATGTGGTCAGTTAATTTTCTTTTAGCAAATACACCCTGCTCTGAGACAACTTTGGAGCTAGAAATTCCAGTATGATTAGTGTCTTTTGGGCAACACTAATGTTAATATGATTAGTGTCTTGTGTCTACTATACTTCAGTCATAAAAAATAATAATTGGAAGAAGTGGCAGAATCACTCAGATGGATTCTTTTTTAGGCTTTGATACTCATCTTACAGGTCTGGATTATTTTCTTCCCTGTCAAGTTCACCAAGAAGGCAAATTAGGCTGGGCGTGGTGGCTCACATCTGTAATCCCAGCACTTTGGGAGGCTCAGGTGGGTGGATTACAAGGTCAGGAGTTCAAGACCAGCCTGGCCAATATGGTGAAACCCCATCTCTACTAAAAATACAAAAACAAAAAAAAAACAGCTAGGTGTGGTGGTGTGCACCTGTAGTCCCAGCTACTGGGGAGGCTGAGGCAGAAGAATCACTTGAACCCAGGAGGCAGAGGTTGTAGTGAGCTAAGATCGCACCACTGCACTCCAGCCTGGGTGGCAGAGTGAGACTCTTGTCTCAAAAAAAAAAAAGAAGAAGAAGAAGGCACATTAGCCAGAGTTGATTCTGATAGACCCCAGTCAGCCCTAAACACCTCCAGTCATTTTGCTAGAGAAGCTCTAATGTCTCCACCTTCCCTCCGTGTGCCGATGCTTACCCAAGGGTACTGTTTCCAATTAAAACCAGACCATGTATTTAAAGAAAAAGAAAATATCAATAGAAAATGCTCTATTTTCAATAAAACTGAATAAAATATCTGACAATATATAAAAACCTTATTTCAGTGGAATTGACCTTGTGATATTTAGTAGTGCCTTAGGCTCATTGACATTGAACAGCTTGTTCACAAAGAGGCCCAGCAGGTTATTTTTCCACTTGTTAAATTTTCAGAATGTTTCTTATTACATGCAGTCCAGTTCTTGGGTCCACAGGTCAGTAGTGGCCATTATAATCTGCTCTTGCTAAATTTTCAAGGGTAGGAGAATTCTCTGATTCTTATTCTCCTTCTTCCCTTTCTTTTTCCAGTGGTAAAGAATAAAAAGGAGGTTTTTAAACACCTAGTAGAAATAGGGCTGTTCGTGCAGCCCTGTCTCAGTTAACTCTGTTTGTATAGGCCTAAAGTAATTTATCAGCAAGGACTCTTCCAGGTGCATGTAAATAACAAAAAATCCAACTCAAGTTGGCTTAAGCAGAAAAGGGCAGGAGTCCTGGATTCAGGTGCTGTTTTGCTGCATTGTTCTCTGGCTCTCCATCTCTTAGCTCTGCTGTCCTCTGTGTTGGCTCTTTACCCAAAAACAGCCTTCCTCTACATGTGGAGTGTTTCAAGCCAAATTGCTGTTTAACTTGAAGTTACAAGAAAGAGAAACTATCTTTCCAAGAGTATCCAAATAAAGGTCCCAGGCCAGCCATGGTGGCTCATGCCTGTAATCTCAGCAATTTACGAGGCTGAGGCCAGTGGATCACTTAAGTCCAAGAGCTCAAGACCAGCCTGGGCAACATGGCAAAACCCTGTCTCTACTAAAAATACAAAGGCTAGCTGGGCATGGTGGCGGGTGCCTGTAATCCCAGCTACTCAGGAGGCTGAGGCATGAGAATTGCTTGAACCCAGGAGACAGAGGTTGCAGTGAGCCGAGATTACACCACTGCACTCCAGCCTAGGAGACAGAGCAAGTGTCTGTCTCAAAAAAGAAAAAGTCCCAGTATTATGTTCTATCAGTTCAAGTCAGCCTAGTTTGGATCAAGTGTCCTTCCCTGAGCTAATCACAAAAGGGTGTGGATGGATGTGTGTGTGTGTGTGTGTGTGTGTGTGTGTGTGTGTGTGTGTGTGTGTGTGTGTGTAGAGAGAGAGAGAGAGTAAGATTGATTAGCAAGAAAGAGATCTCACACCAAGGGTGGTTTTAACTCCATCTGAATCATGTGGACTGAGGGTAAGGAGGTACCTCTTCCTATAGGACAGCCAGGCCACTGCTACTGGAAAAAAAATCTGGTTTCTAAGCAGGCAGAAATGGCAGTAGTGGGCACCTGAATAAATTCACTTTTTCAAATTCTGAGACTGTCTGATGGAAAATTGCTATATCAATGAGTATTGATTTCATTTTTTCATACTTAATTTGATGAGCTTTGTTAGAATGCCAGATTTGAAGAAATGAGATCAGGGTGAAAAATCCCATCTCTGATATCAATTACCCCTGTAACCTTGGACAAGCCTGTTACCTACACAGAGCCTTAGTTTTCTCTCCCTAGAGTGAGGTTAATGCCTACCTCACATCATTATTGTGAGGCACAAATAAAATGGTATTTTTCGAAGTATTTTACCAACTATGAAACTATACACTTGGGTTGTTTTAGAAATTATTGTTATTATTTTGAGATAACTTCTAGTTTTCTTCTACATTATGCTTTTTTAGCTGCATCTGAGAGCAAATGCATTTTAAAGTAAATCTCATATTTAGCTACATCCTACAAAACTGTTTCTGTTTTCCAGCTTGTAAGCCCAAACTAATACCTCTCCACTGACTTGGAAACAGTAGTTTTTATGAATGCAAACACTGTCCAAGAAGCTCCTATTCATGTTATAACCTAGTTAACACTGGTTCTCTTTGGAAAAGGAATTATGGATGATATCCATACTTAAATACTTTTAAAAATTAAAGGACATTTATGAGTTGGTATATTTCAAAATATTTAATGATATTTCATTTTGAAATGTTTGCTTCTTTTTTGGTAAAGTGTATGTTGGCTATGGGGAAGCAATGCCTGACTCTTCCATAGTCACGTTTTAATTCCTCTAAAATAAGCCATCTGTAAATACTCTTGGCCAAATTATTTTATGTAAGGCTATAGGCATCAAAAAAACGCAGGGTTCTACAACATACCAGATTGGACACAAATTGTGATGGTCTCCAGTTTTTTAGGGAAATACGCTGCCTGGAACAATAGAATACAGTCTGTATAGCTTAGACGTGGTGGTTGATCATCATCGTCAGAGCCAGCACTGATTAGTAAAACTGTGTAAGGAGGAAATTGAGGCAGGGAGCTTGCCCACTGCCACAAAAATTGCAAGTTATAGAACCAGGATTCCAGTGCAAGCAGTCCAGCTTCACAGGTGTCATGTGAACCACAGTGTTGATGAACTCCCCATATTGTCTCTGCAAACTGGGAACTAGCAGACATGACACATTCTAGAAATTCCAAAGCCCCAAATGCTCCCAATGCAGTGTTTTGAGTTCCTTGAAAAATTATATTAAGAATATCTAATAACAAGAAAAAATAAAAAAAGAAAAAGAATGTCTAATACCTTATGTAAATGCAGCTTCAGTAGACAAACCTCTAAAGTAGCAGGGATAAACATTGTATTTGAAGAAAATCCTTTGCTCCTGACATCCGATTTTTCATTCTTTACAAACCAGAGATACTAAACAATTGCTTCATGTAAATCATTGTGAAATGATGTGACCTCCTTTCTGTATGGGTCTCTATTTTAATGAGGTTTGAATGCAGGATCACAAAATTTGTGATAACTTGCTTTTCTCTATATGCATTAATAGCTAGAAGATTCTTCTGTGCAGTCAGAAGAATGCAGAACCAAGAATACAGATGACCAACTGTACTGTTAAAGAAAAGCAGAAACTTTTAGGATGAGAAGGGGCCAGAAAATATATGTAGTCCCATCTCTTCATTGATGCAGGCACCCATTCTAATAGATCCTTATAGATAGTCAAAAGTTTCTGCCTAAATTTGTCACTGGAAAGCTGGTCCACTCTTTGTGAGGCAACCCCATGACTGGAAAAGTTCTAGTTGATACAACTTTTGCCTTATATTGAATTGAAATAAGCCTCCCTATAACTCCTACATAGTTCATGGTATCTTCTGAAACAGCAAAGAATACATCTGCTCCCTTTTGCTGGGAAGAGTTTTTTTTAAGACTGAAGACATTGGATACCTTCCCCTCACTATGCTAAATGTCTCCAGCTCCTTGCCAATCTCATGTGATAAGGGGGGATATGGGCCACACAGCATCCTGGTTCCCCAGCTCTGGGCAGATCAGCATTAACATATCATTCATTCTTACTGAGCCTTTCTTCATGAAAATTTCCCAGGCTTTATCAATAGCCATGAACTACACCTCTTTTCTCTGCAGCGCTGGATCTACATTATCCTTTTCCAGATAAAGCAGTTTTATCAAGTTACTCATCCAATAATCCTATTCTATCAAGACCTTTCTGAGACTTGATTGTCACTTAGTATATCAGTGATCCTTTTCAACTGTGTAATGTGCATATTTTAAGAAACTTACTCTAAAAAAACAAACCTTTGAAGTCGTCCACCAATGTATTGAGTGAAGTGTCAAATAAAGTAGAACTGAAAAAAAAAAACTATGTAGCTTTCTACTAGATACCTCTGAGCTTGGCATCAGTCAAGAGGATCATTCAACTGCACTTTGTTTTTTCAAATTTTTCACAAGGATAAAATGAAGAAATGGTGGGGTCTCAATAAACATTGTTGAATAAATGACTCTGCCCAATACATCTTTTCTATCAGAAGCAGGAAAGAAACATTCAACCTCCAGTTAATACATGAATTTAAGTAAAGAAAATGTCAACTTCAGTTTGCAAGAAAGGAACATAATGTATATTTTTAAAAGATGTTACAAAGAACAACATTACTTTGCAAAATCTGGGGGGGTTTTTTTAGCCATTCATGTTATGATAAAAAGCTGGTCACTACTTTTCTGAATTAGTTATTAATGTTCTGCTTTTTAGTGGTCCTGAAAAACGTTTGATAGCATCCAGACTTTGCGGTAGCACAAGTAAATCAGCCCATATTGCTATAAACAGCATGATCCCAATTGACTTAAATTTCCTGCAACATCCCTAGAACCTGAGGAGCTGTACAATGAGAGCTGGATTGTACAGGCGGTGCTCATTTTTTTTTCTCTGCTCTATATTTTTCTTGTGAAGAGATTTTATAAACAATTGTGTAATGCCATTTAGGCCCACAACTGTCATATTAGGGAACACATGTTGTATATTATCTCTACAAATGAATAACAGGTATATCATAAGCCTATAGTTCTGTCCTACTTTAGTAGCTGAGGACTTCTTTTATGTGATATCAGTTCCAGAATTAGAGTTAAGGAAAGGAAGGAAAGAGGGAGGGAGGAAGGAAGGGAGGGAGGAATGGAGGGAGGGAGGCAGGAAGGGAGAAAGCGGGGAGAGAGGAAAGGAAGGGAGGGAGGGAAGGGAGCGAAGGGAGGGGGGAAGAGAAGGAAGGAGGAAAGGGAGAGAAGAATAGAAGGGAGGGAGGAAGGAAGAAGGGAGGGAGGGCGGAAGGGAGGACTGGAGAGGAATGGGAAAGGGAAGGGAGGGAAAGGGAATGGAAGGAAAACCTTAAACTTGGGCAGACAGTGTTAGAATTTATATCATGCCAGTGGACTTAGATGGAACCGAATGTGTTGTTTACTTCCTCTCACTCTTGGTAGGTTGATTAATGCTGACTCCAGCAATCATGGGTCACACAGGCAGATGTTGTTAGAGAAACAACTGTTGGCCTGGCTTTTCCTTCCCAGCAGGTGATAACTAATCTGTCCAAAAATCTTCCCCATAGGCACAGGGGAAAGTCACAGTCATGAAGTTTTGGAAGGACTGCTCTTCAGAAAGATGGAGAAATGGCAGGAAGCAGCATTTTCTTGACTCCAGCATTTCCTGCAAATGAAATAGTTCAGCTGAAACCTTTTATAAAAAGGGTCAGTGGAGTGCATGCATAACGTTCACACTTTAGAATTAGAAATAAATAGACACAGACAGGGAACTTGAGAAGCTGACAGTGTGGTTGAAGAGCAGAATCTAAATCACATGCAGTTGTTACAGGACTGAGTATGTATTTCAAAACTCACCCTTGAGGTGAGAAAGAGGCGTGTTCCTCTGTCTTCAACGGTGGGAAGGACGAGGTAATCAGATGCCAGCCTGTGGCCTCTGGATAACTTAGGAGAAGCAAAAGGCTCTAATTTTCTGATTTTCCAGGCAGGGTTCAGTTATTGCCCGCAGAAGCAGCACGTGTGGGGCTGTCACTGCTGAAAGAAAATATGCATGCAAGGTGTTTGGTGCATTACCTCTTGACTGCACTGAACTTGTTTGACTCCATCCTTTGACAGTTCTCATCTCATCCAAGTCTCTGCTTAAGGAGCCAGTGGGTTTGCTGGTTATGGACCAAAGCTTCCTTTGTTGAGATGCCCTTTTTTCTTCTGCCTTTGAAGCTGTTTTGTTTGCTCTTCAAGTTTGTTTTCATTTTCTTTTAGAAGCGCTATCATCTAAGAGAAGGAATGTACTTCATTATTCCTTTAGCTTTCACTCTGAACCTTTCATATTTCTTGTTGGATTCTTTCTGGTCAATTTCTGAATACCCTGAAGTATTGAAAGTATTATGACAAACATAAGGGAGAAACAGAGGAAAAGTCTTTTTTTTTTTTCAGGGCTAGAACACAGCAGAAAATTTCATCTCTGGTAGAATATGACTAGAGGGCTCTGTTCATAAAAGTTTCTTTATTAGACTAGCTATACAATATCAGCAGACTCCCCGAAGGTTTCCAGAGCATAATAGGGGTTATTGAGTTGATGGAGCTGTCATCTACTTGCTCTGTTCTGAGACCCACCATCAGCCTGTCAGTCCCAGTTTACTACTGGTTCTGACAATGGAAAAAGCAATTTTCATTCCATAAATGTTAATTAAATGCAAAGCTGATCCCCTACTCATTTTGTGACCCATAACTTGCACACAATAGATAACCAGTAACTACTTTTATATGACTGTCAGGGTGATAGGGAGATAGATTCTTATGCATCAAATATTTTCTACATTTTACATTTCTGCTGGAAGCCGAGTATGGTGACTCACATCTATAATCCCAGTACTTTGGGAGGCCAAAGCGAGGGGATCCCATGAGGTCAGGAGTCCAGGACCAACCTGGGCAACGTGGTGAGACCCCATCTCTACTAAACATACAAAAATTAGCCTGGTGTGGTGGTGCATGCCTGTAATCCCAGCTACTTGGGAGGCTGAGGCACAAGAATCATTTGAACCCAGGAGGTGGAGGTTGCAGTGAGCCAAGATCGTGTCATTGCACTCCATCCTGGGTGACAGAGTGCGACCCTGTCTCAAAAACTAACAAATAATTTCTGCTTGAAAGAATACTCCTTTTATAGAGTGGAAAGCACATACTTGATTTGGATATAATATGCTGGGGTGCCTGGGGAAGGCTTCTATGAGAAAGTGACATTAGAATAGAACTTGACGGAAGCGAAGGAGTTAGTCCTATAGTTGCCAGAGGGAGAACATGTCAGGCAGAATGAGAAGCAAATGCAGAGGCTATGAGGCAAGAATGTGCTTTGCTGTCAAGAACCCAGGGAGCAAGAGGAAGATGGGTAGGAGAGGAGGAGAGGAGGCTAGAGCAGTGTGGGAACCAGAGAATGGAGAACCGTGAAAGTCATTGTTGGGACTTAGAATTATCTTCTGAGTTGAATGGAGCTGAATGGCATGACCTGGCTTTCATTTTAGATAGGTCATTTTGGCCCTAGTACTGAGAAGAGATACTAAGGGGGCAAGAAAACAGTGAGACCAGTAAGAAGCCAATGGAATAAATCAAATGAGAAAAGGGAGTAGCTTGGAGCAAGTAGTGACAGGAAGGTAAGAAGATTTTAAAAGTAGATTCAATAGGTTTTGCTGCTGGATTGAATGTGAGATATGAGAGAAAGGAGAGCTCCAGCATTATGAACCTGAGTAACTGGAAAAAAAGGGCTGCCATTTGCTGAAATAAGGAAGCTTACAAGGAGGTGAGTCATCAGGAGCTTGGTCTCTGGCATTTAATTTAAGGTTGAGCTGACTAATAAATGCAAAAAAGGAGAAGCATCCAGCAGGCAGCTGAATGTCCAAGCCTTGAATTTAGGGAAGAAGTCTGGGCTGGAGATACAAATCTGGGAGTCATAACTGGAAGAGACCACCTAGTATATCCAAAAAGGATGGGAAGATTGAGAACTAACACTCCAGGGATGCCCAGATAAAAGGAAGCAGCAAAAGAGGCTAAGGAATGGAGGAGTGATCAAGGGTATCACATGGGGTCAAGGAAAATGGAAAATGGTTTCAGTTCCAGTAGAGTGGACTCAGATGAGGACAGGAAAAGAGAAAGCGGAGACCACCTAGACACTTCTCAGGGAGTTTTCCTTAAAGAAGAATAGAATAACTGAGCAAGAAACTGAGGGTGACGTTGGAGCAAGGAAAGGAGTTTGTTTGCTTTTAATAGAAGATGTTAATAGCATTTTCTGAGAATGCTCCAGGAAAGAGGACAAACCATGATAAAGAAGAGATAGTTTATTTTAAACTACTCTATTGCTACCAGTTGAGCAAAAAGAAAGTCCACCTTTCGGAGGGAAACTTTGGAAACTGGTTATATTCTTTTTATTTTGTGATTAGATTTGAATGCAGCTGTGTTGTTTTCTGAGCTGGAGTCATGGTAACCCGAAGTACAAGATGATAGACATGCATTGCGTTTTAAGAAAACATTTCCAGAGCCAAGAGAGAGGTCTGAATTGAAGATAAAATTATACACGTTCAAATGTGTGTCGACTTCACTATCAAAGAAGTAAATATTACATTATTGGTAATATCCCAATTGTAAGTCTACTGTGTCTTTACTTACCTCTATTTGTTTGGGTTTTGTAATAATTCAGGTTCAGAAAAACTAAATGAGCCTTTGCAATATATGTGAGAAAGATTGAGAGGAAATGGAAATGAAATGAAATTGCAAAGGGGCAATTAACATTCTTTCACAGAACTGTTTCTAAGCTCTACCAGCAGCCTTTGACATCTAGCTGTGCAAATGAAAAATGTTCCTTCTCTCTTCAGCAAGTTGGCAGCCCTTTGCTGCCTTTATGAGGAAACATGAGGACTCCTCCAACAGGAAGTCTGCAGTTTCTGGTGCAATTAACCGGAAGTGTATTGGCAGTGACATAGCTTACCAGAGGCAGAAGCGGCACCAATAGAATAGAGCAGTTAAAAATGATAACGAATAACGGTAGTGACTAATGTTTGCATAGTGCTTTGCCATTTACCAAGTCCTTTTGAATGTGTTACGTAATTCCATTCGTTAGGTAAATATGTGTTTCTTCTGTGTTCCAAGCCCTAAACATTTAGCTGTGAAAGTTTTCTTTCTCATGCAGCTTAACATGAGCTGGTTTGTTAATCGCCCTTTTGTGATTTCATTTGCCTATTTTCTCTCGGTCTCTCTCACATGCATTGCAAAGGCTCATTTAGTTTTTCTGAACATGAATTACTATGAAACCCAAACAAATAGGAGTAAGTAAAGATACAGTAGACTTACAACTAAGATATCACCAATAATTTAATGTTAACTTCTTTGATAGTGAAATCAACACACATTTGTTGCCCAACAACTTGGTGAAATAAGTAGGTCAAGTACTGTTCTTCTTTACAAATGAAGACATTGTAAAGCTTAATGATGGCCAGGCACAGTGGCTCATGCCTGTAATCCCAGCACTTTGGAAGGCGGAGGCAGAGGCAGGCAGAACACCTGAAGTCAGGAGTTCAAGACCAGCCTGGCCAACATGGCGAAACTCTGTCTCTACTGAAAATACAAAAATCAGCCAGAAGTTTTGGCAGGTGCCTGTAATCCCAGCTACTTAGAAGGTTGAGGCAGGAGAATCACTTGAACCCGGGAGGTGAGGTTGCAGTGAGCTGAGACCATGACATTGCACTCCAGCCTGGGCAACAGAGTGAGACTCCATCTCAAAACAAACAAACAAAAGCAGAGTTTAATTTGGCCAGGTGCGGTGGCTCATGCCTGTAATCCCAGCACTTTGGGAGGCCAAGGTGGGTGGATTGCTTGAGGCCAGGAGTTTGAAACCAGCCTGGCCAACATGGTGAAACCCCATCTCTATTAAAAATACAAAAATTACCTGGGTGTGGTGGTTCATGCCTATGATCCCAGCTACACAGGAGGATAAGGCATGAGAATCACTTGAACCCAGGAGGCAGTAGTTGCAGTGAGCCGAGATTGTGCCAACTGTACTCCAGCCTGGGTGACAGAGTGAGACCCTGTCTCCAATGTCTCCAAAAAGGAAAAAAAAAAAACCTTAGATGTATAAGACTGGGCACAGTGGCTCACAACTGCAATCCTAGCACTTTGGGAGGCCAAGATGGGCAGATTGCTTGATCCCAGGAGTTCAAGACCAGCCTGGGCAACATTTAGAAAAAAAAATTAACTGGGTGAAGTGGCGTATGCCTGTAGTCCCAGCTCCTTGGGAGGCTGAGGCGAGAGACTCACTTAAGACTAGGAGATCCAGTCTGCAGTGAGCCATGGTCATGCCACTGTACTCTAGCCTGGGTGACAGAACGAGACTCTGTCTCAAAAATATATATATATAAACCTAAGTCACTACTTTTCTAGGAATTTGGGACCCAGATGAAATTTTATGACTGACATTGTATTTCCTTCTCAAAACTTTTCAAAACTCAGTGCTTCAATACGTGTTGTACCCTGAAATGTTATTTTCATAAACACAGTTAATTTCTACTCTGGGAACTCATACATTTAAAAAATTCATTCCAGTGCTCAGTATAATAACTCTTATGTCTAGGAGAAGAGCCGTTTCATATTATGAATGCACCAGTTACAACAGGTCCACCTTAAGTTGCTGCTCTGTGAGTCTGACAAATTGTTTACTACCAACAAAACTACTGTGGGATCTGGAATGCATCAGCTTTTTTTAAAAAATAATTTTCATCCCAGCACTTTGGGAATCTAAAGTGGGTGGATTACTTGAGGCCAGGAGTTTGAGACCAGCCTGAGCGACATGGTGAAACCCCATATCTACTAAAAATACAGAAATTAGCTGAGTATGGTGGCACACACCTGTAGTCCCAGCTACTTGAGTGGCTGATGCGCAAGAATCACTGGAACCCAGGAAGCAGAGGTTGCAGTGAGCTGAGATTGTGCCACTGAACTCCAGCCTGGGCAACAGAGCAAAGACTCTGTGTCTAAAAAGAAATAATAATTTTCACAACTCAAACACAATTAACTGCTATTATTTTAAACTCTTTTAAATCCTGACTTTTTACCATTTGCACTGACACAATGACAGTCATGCATAACCTAATGGTGGGGATATTTTCTGAGAAATGCATTGTTAGGTGATTTCATCATGCAAACATCATCGTGTGTATTTACCCAAAGTGAGATGGTGTCACCTACTACACAGCTAGGCTATATGATCTAGCCTATTGCTCCTACTAACGTGTGCAGCATGTCACTGTACTGAGTACTGTACATGATTGTAACATAATGGTAAATATTTGTGTATCTGAATATACCTAAATCTGGCTCTAGCTTGACTTCTTCTAGCCCACACAAAAGGTACAGTGAAAATATGGTATTGTAATCTTATGAGATCGCTGTAGCATATGCAGTTTGTGATTGACTGGAATGTCGTTATGTTGTGCCTGATGGTATTAGAAATTATAGAGGTTTTACTTTCTCTAAATTTAAAACATAGCTTACAAATATAAAATATTTATTATAACATCTAAAAATGCACATAAACCGTATATGAACTCTCAGTGTATATGACTAGGGGTGGGTTCTTTATTCTTCATTGAGAAAAATTTTTATATGATTTTTTTAAACGGAATAAATATGGTGTGGGGTTCTCTCCTCCCTTCTTAACTTTGGTAACTTTCTGTGACTAGTGGAAGATCTATTTACTATTGGAAGGTTTATTTCCAGGAGGCTACGTGGGAATTTTTCTGTAGGTACCAAGCACTTGCATGCTCTGAAGAAAAAGCTGTCAATCATGGCGCCAGACACCTAGTTCAGAGCTTACAAGGAGGCAGTGAATCCTGCTCTGCCCTGGTCAGCCACTTCTCCACATAAGCAGAATATTGGCTAGTTCTGGGGAAGGACAGATAATTGTCTGAGTCTTGTGGAAAGAACTAAAGCTTTTCCTCCCTTCCCATGAGAGAGGAGACAGAGTGCATTCCCATGCTCTCCAATCCTAATAAGAAGGGGTACAAGAGAAATATACATCTGGCTTGGAGATGCCTGCCAGGAGGGAAGACTGACCTTGCTATCCTTAACCGGACTTCTGGCAGGCAGGTCACATAGCACCTACTGAGCTGACGCAGAGAGTCTTGGGCACAGATGCCCTGGCAGAGACGGGGAGTGTTCATAGAGCAGTCAGCCCTTCCACTGTTCTGTGTTACAAGGATGTGTCCATGTCCTGTGGGCCACATGGATGAGCAGAAGGAGGCTGGGGTTATACCCTTCCCCCTGGATCCCCCTCAGGGGGGTGCATGTGTCCTAGGAGGGCTAAGAGGGAGTTGGAAGAAGTCAAGCTAGAGCCAGATTTCTGCAACCAGGAACTGTGCAGTGGGGGGACCTGCCCTCTCCCCTAGAAGAGCCCTTCAGAGAACTCACACAGGGAGACAGGAGAACCTAGGTTGGAGCAGCTGCTATGCAGAGCATGTGGGAGGCCATGTTAACAAAAAGCAGTGCTGGCTGTTGGAGGAACAGCCAGACAAGAAAGTGGCCTCGTCCTTTTCCTGTTTCTTCCTCCCCAACCAAACACATGAAGTAGGTAGAGCTTGGGGCAGGGAACATCTGACATAGACCCTGACACCTACCTTCCCCTCTCCCAGGAGAAAAAGTACAGACCGAGTTCTCTTACCACCCCAGGCTTTTTAAGCCCCAAGACTGGCACACGATGAGGGAGGGAAAAGTTTGAATCAGATATGAGTTTGGATTTCATAAAAAAGGAGTCTTCATGACTCAAAGTGACCAGGAAGTTATGTAGACTGTGCAAAATTTTAAATGGCCTGGTGCCCATTAGGCGGGCAGCCTGGGCATGGCCCCTTTGGGAGTAAACAAAACAACCTAAAACAACTTTTAGGTGTTTGGTGTTTGGACCCCAGTACAGTTAAGACTGTTCCATGAACTGACTGTATTTGCATTTAGATATACTTGTGTTTATATATATATATATGAATTTAGTGAAGTCAAGAAAGAGACTTTATTTCTTCTAAAGGGTTACAGCCTGCAAGGTAGCCATCCTGCAGGCTGGGAAGTACCTCCAGCCAAGACCCCAAAGATAGGCACTTTGAAAGAGAAGGGCTTAGGGGAGAAGATTTATGCTGAACAGGTTAGCTAAACATGCATATTCAATGTGTTACAAGAGCTGTGAATATTCATGCAGGTCATCCTGACGCATGTGTATTAAACAAACATGCATGTAGCCTGTGACCTATATTCACTTTGGGTTGGAGACTTAACATTTAGATGTATTACAGTTAGGTCCCATATGTCAGAAGGGCCTTTCAGGACATAAAGGCATGCAAATGTGCAATTTCTGTGGACCAACCAGAACCAGTCCATGGTCAGTGATCTTATTTGGATAAAGCTACTGATCAGTCTCTTGTCCAGCTGTAGTTATGGCTGGCGGAGCAGGGGCTGAGAGTCAGTCAGCATCTGGTGGAGCTGCAGATCATTTTAATATTGCTTCTCTTAAGGCCAGTGCCTGTTTAGCTGCTAGAGAAAAAGAAAAATCTTGTGGCAGTTGGAACGTAGTTTATTCTTTAGGTGTGTGATTTAACCATTGCTTGGCATGGCCTCAGGTCCTGTTGATAATTTGGTATCTTATTGCCACAAAGAGACTGTTCTGTCAGTCTTATGATTTCCATTTTAACATTAATTCTGATCAGTTGTGTCTAAGCCATAAAAGAGAGGGGGTATAATGAGGCTTGTCTGACCTCCTATCCCATCATGGTCAGAAACTCAATTTTAAGATTTTTTCTGGGGTCCCCTTGGCCACAGGGGGTCTGTGCAGTTAGTGAGGGGACTTAGGATTTTATTGTTAGTTTTCAATTCATTTCAGGGTCAGTAGAACCAAGCTCTATAGAGCTGGAACGGCCCTCTGCCTTCTGGTGACATCAGTACCAGGCTCACACTCCTCCTTAGCCATTCTAGCAGGCTGACACATTGCACCACTTACCTCTGTGACCTGAGCAAGCCGCTTCACCTCTCTAAATATCTGTGTCTTGATCTATCAGATGGCAGGTGGTATCAGGATTATTTAGTACTAGAAGCACTTCTAGCACTAGATTAACACTAGAAGTGTGTGAACATTGTAAAAGATGTGATTTGTGTTAAGAATTAGCTCAGGACTGGGTGAGAGTGCCAGTTAAGATGGTAATCCAGCTAAGGCATGGAGTTAGTACATTCACATCAGATGACAGCTACTGGAGACAAGCCAACAGGGGAGATGGCTCCAAAACTGAACTTGCTAGAAAGGTAAGAAGAGGAAGAACCCCCTATGGATGTATAAAATAGCATAAAGTTTAGAGAGGGAACTGAGGATAGCAGAGCTGGTTTAAGTGAAAGGTTTTGGAAGTGCCTTTGGTCAGGCCCTGGGGATCTAACTTCCTTAACAGAAGGCCATCTTCCTGATGGTCTGTGCCCATCTAGCCTCTGGTTAGCAGAAGAGATGGAAAGCAAAGGTGTAGGAGTGTATGGAGGTGCTGTTGTAACTAGAGAGAGGTGTTAAATTGCTAGTGAGCATTTCTGGGGTAAGGAAACGTTTAGCTAGGGATAAGCTTTCTTTTCCATCGTTTGTTGTTGATGATATAGTTCTTTGCTGGGTATCTTAACCATATTGTGGTTACGTGCTTGCCTTCTCCCTGCAGTGATCTTTGTACCGACTGCTTGTGAATGCTAAAGATGCTCACAGGGCTTGCTGAATAAGTTTACACACTCTGCCATTTTCTGTGATTTAATTTCACTGTGTCTTTTAGAATGGTGAAATTCAGAAACAGAACTTGGATGGGTCAAGCTGAGAGCTCAGTCAGTCTATTTGAAGGTTTCTGCTGTAACTCCTGGGAGGGGATGCTGGTTAGTTTGGTGTTTGTTTCTGAGCAAACATTACTGCTTTATCTTATTAATGGTGTGGGGGAGAGGCAGAATTATGGAGCTGAATCATTAGACTCACAAATGCTGTTCCCAAGGGTTTCTGCTTGAGAAACAGAACTGAATTTCCCTGACCTCAGTCCTTCCCTGCCCCAGCCTCCTTCCTGCCACCTCCTCCACTCCTCCCAGTGCTGGGTAGCAAGCTGACACATCTTCCTTCGTTAACTACGGAGTTTTGCCCTTAAGAATTCTGGAGGCATGAATATCTTCTAGGTTTATCAAACAGAGCAATGACTAAATCAGGAAAAGTCATTTTATTGTACTGTCTGCTCTTGGTCATTGAAGATAAGAAAATAAAAATGTTGGACCTGTGTTAAAGGTTTTTTCCTGTTTTTCTTGAAGTTGATGAAAATATTTATCCTCTGAAAGTAGTGACGTGATGGGGGGAAGGTATTTCTGGTTTTCTGGCAGATATAAAATACAGTTTGCTTTTTTCCAAGGTGTGAATTTATTGGTAATTGCCCTTGCATAAATGCATAAATGATTTTTTCAACCAATTCAAAATGTTTTAAAGCGAAAAGAATGACTTGGAAGTCCATTATTAAACTTTGAGAACCCTAAAACATTTTTGGAGTTTTTTTAAATGTGATTCTTTGCATTTCATTATTTTCCTCTTTTCCTTCCTGGATGCTACCTTGGTAGCTGCCATGTTTTAAATATTGACAAGATAAGATAGTTTTCTGTTTATATCAGCAGTCGTCTGTCTGTGAAATATGGACGAATCAGAACGCAGGATTTCCTTTCTCAGCGATCCATCAGGTTCATAATGTAAGGTTACAAATGGTTCTTTTCTCCTCCTCAACTTGCGCTATGTACTGTGTTGCACAGTGTTGTCGACAGCTATAGGTACTGTGTCCTGGCAATGCAGAAAATTCGTAATGTCTGGTGACTCCAAGACTTTGTCTATTATACTTCATTTACTGTGCCTTGTGATTAGTTGATGTACAAACATTGTCCTAAAACAAGAAACATATTTGGTTTTAAAGTCTATGGTTAAAATATGTCCCATGTGAGTTTTGGCTTTCATTCCAGGTGTCTGTGTTAACTTGCTTTTACAGGAAACAGAAAAGGGTAAATTGATATATATATATACACACATGTATATATCAGTGTTATTCTTCCCCATTTTGTACTTCCCCATGTTCATGGGCTATTCAACCCCTTGTGTCTAATGATTCTCAAAGATTCATGTGCTTTACTTGTGAGAAATTTCTGAGTATGATTTGCATGTTGTTCTGTGTACATTTTATGCAAATGTGGGGGGAGGTGAGCTGGGAGAGGCACGGTTACAGCTACGAAGTGGTTCTCAGCCTTTTTCCATTTGACAGTACTGAATTGATCTTTGCAAATTGTGTGAAATTGTGATCCATTTTACTCTGAGCTGCATAATTTTCAAATATTCATATTTCACCTTTGCATACTTTAGAAAAAGTTTATTTCTATTTGGAAAATAAACATTCAAATGTTTGGGTTTTTATGTTCTGTACTTTAAAATACTATTCTAGTTTCACATCCTGTTGAATTTCTCCCATTGGATAGCCTGCTGTCTGAGAGGTTGAGACATTTGGTTGAGAATCACTGAGCAGAATTCTTGGGGCGGCATGTGAAGGGATGCCACAGGCACTTTTGTGAGGTGCCTTTTGGGGTGCTGCATCAGGCACATATGTCCTCCTATGCATGGGACTTCTGGCTCTTGAGGACCATGGTGTCTATACATTACCTGGTACTGGTATTCGCGTGACCCAGCAGTTCCTCCTGAACTCATAAATGCTAACCAGAGCTTTTATGCATTCAGAAGTAGCCATCTCTGCTCTTTTTCATCTAAAAGAACAAATTCAGTATAACCAACTGCATTTGATCAAACTAGCATTCTTCATTCTTGGAGATTTTTTGAAAGAATACAACATCCTGTTTTCATATGTGTGTGAATGTTTATAGGAAGCCTTTTCCTTACATTCACATTCAAATATATGTATGCATATTTATAAGCATAGAGCTGTGTATAGCATTCTTCAAAGCCTTAGAGATTACAAAAAGTAAATGTAATCACATATATCTTATGTATCTTTGGGTAGCCCATCTCTGAAATTTGTCAGAATTATTGAAAGCAAAACCTTAAAACAATAATTGTCCTTTGAAATCATTTTAGTTTTCATTAAGTGTTCTGAAGAAATTGAGAATAATGTTTGTTAATATTCAGATCTAAATTTACAAGCAGGTAGGTGGGAGCAGTCGTCATAGAAAAGATTTTAAAGGTTCTATTTTTAAAAATCAATTAAATTCTAATTTTTTAAAATTTTAAAGAATAATACAAGGCTTAGAAAATGCCATACTTTTCTATTAATGTTATAAAACTAAGTTGTAAGCATGGCTTTTAATTATCTACTGACATCCTTAGGAAACTTTTTTATCAAGAAGAAAATAACATAAAGGCCAGGTGCGGTGGCTTATGCCTGTAATCCCAGCACTTTGGGAGGCCAAGGCGAGCGGATCACTTGAGGCCAGGAGTTCAAGACCAGCCTGGCCAACATGACGAAAACCTGTTTTTATTAAATATACAAAAGTTAACCAGGTGTGGTGGCACATGGCTGTAATCCCAGCCAGTCAGGAGACTGAGGCAGGAGAATCGCTGGAAGCGAGGAAGCGAAGGTTACAGTGAGCCAAGATCTTGCCATTGCACTCCAGCCTGTGACAGAGGGAGACTCTGTCTCGGAAAAAAAAAGAAAAAGAAAAAGAAAAGAACAGAAGGGTTTTCCCTTTGTATTCTCAGAGCATATAGAATATGTAATATTCAATTTCCCTTTTGGAGGAAGATAGCTACCTGATACGACTTGTTTTAGAATTTGCCGTAGGTGTCCAGTGCATGTGAACTAAAAATTTGCAGCTATTTACCACCTGTTGAAGTAATGCAAACTTTAAAAGCTGCAGTTTGGAATCTGCCATCCAGTAAAAATCTCTCTATAGACTTATGTGAAGTTTTTTGTTTTTTAACTAAATTCCACTGATGCTTTTATATTTTTCAGCTGATGGTATAAGAGAATGTTTCATTTAATTACATTATATTAGATATGGCCCAATTATAGTCCTTCAGACTCAGCCAGACTATGAATTTATAGTGGGCAGTTGCAAACACATGTTAAACGGAATCAATTCTCCATTTAAAATTCTAATCTCAAATTGTTTTTTCTTTATGTTAGAGGTTTAGTTTTTATTTGAGTTTGAAGAAGAAAGCTAATGATGTACATTTTCCTCTGTTTAATTGATGTTCTTTAGTGTGCTTATAAAAACTCTTAAGGCATACATATAACAAATAATAAATACCAAATAAATGAAGTTTTAAGCCATGACAAAATTCTTGGAATATTAAGATCATTCAAATACATGGACCTAAAGGAAAGATTTTCTGTATTTCAAGTGCCAGAGAGATAGCCTGAAGACATTTACTAGGAGAACCTTGAATCATTTTAATTTCTCATTTATAATCACTTATGGAATCCTTCTAAAGACCACTGTGTCAATAATAGTTTAAAATATGACAGAATTCTACCCCAGACTTTTCCTACTTCATTTTGTTATTCTAATTAAACAACGTATCATTAGCTGTGTTTAGATCTACTTTTCATTAAAGATAAGATTTGATTATAAACCATTATTGAGGGAAAAGACTTCTTAGATCTGTTAATATTTAACAAGTATTTTTAAGTGGAAAATTACTAAATTTAAAAGTAATTGCCTGAGGAGATACAAGTATTATCTAGACATGAATGTACTAGTCAACAAGACCTAACACTAGGCTTCAAAGTTCAAAATTATTTTATGTGTGAAGCAAAAATCTTTATTTCTTTTTTGAGCTCTTCTTCCATCCCAAATAGTAACTACTCTGCCTAATTCCTCCATAGCTCATTCCTGCTGTAATTCAGCCTCCAGGAGGGTTGAGACCTAAGGCACCCTTGTTCTCTGAACTCTTTTGTTCTTACTGGCAGTCAACCAGGTAAAGCTGAATCCCAGCCAAGGGCCAAGGTCATACCTGTTCCTTACATCAGTGTAATGTTAAGTCCAGTTGTTGGAATCCATCTGTTCCCATTAAATTAATTCTAAAAAGAAGAATTAACATCTACAAATCGAGTCCTCTGAATATTATTAGATCTAAGATTAAAAAGGAAAAATAGGCAGGGGCAGGGAGAGAAGTTGATGAATTTCCAGGCAGAAAAGAAATTTATTTTCTTATAAATCAATCTTAAGAATACTTCTCCCTCTATTTCAAAATGAATTTCTAGAAATAGCACTAAATATGATAAAATTCAGTGTCTCTTTCCAGAAAGATAGATTGAGTCCCCATAGGGAATTTAACAATATTTGGACTGAAACAATGTTTGAAGGCCACAAAGAAAATGAAATAAGGATTATATTTCTTTTCCTTATAATTATCTCCACCTTAGCACCTAGGAAAGGTCCTATCAGATCACACTGAATTCAGAGCAAGTAGTTATGATTTTTGGACAAAGTAGAGTCATAGGAGAGCAGATGATGGCGCTGTCTAAACAGAGTTAAGTGAATGTTCCACTCTTCAAGTGGTTATCAAATAAGGGATTTCAGTGACTTCCAGACTGAGAGTGGAATGTATGTGCTGGGGCTTGTTATTCCCACAATGGCTGCTACAACTTATGTGGATGATGTAAATATTTGGATCAGCACTTGGCTATAGCTCTGGCTTTAAATGTATGGAACTCACATTAAAGTTTAATTATAAAAGTGTGTGAGTTAATTGAACAATTAGAGAATGAGTTTGCATATGATTTGCATGCTTAATGTACTAACATGTGAAATGTTTCCATAACCCTAGCTTCCTGCAACTCATTCCACCCCAAGCCCTATTCCCAGCCCTGGCCCTGCAACTTATGGCACCCCTAGCTCATGCCATGTTCAGACTTTTTTGAAAACTGCCTGTTGAGCTTGGCCAAGGTCTACCTCTGCTGAACTGTAATAGGGCTCACGTGAAGATCTGATGCTTGGTTTGAGTTGTCACATCAGCAGACACTGGATCAAAGGATCTTTGGAAGCCAACCACCTCCTCCTTTTGTGTCATTCCACAGAGTTGCATGCAAACTTCTGTTGTTTTGTTAACAGTGTTACCTGTGACTTAAATGTACAATACCTGTTTGCCATGTTGTTGTTGCTTTATTGAGGGAGCGGGAGAAGGAGGGAGAAGTTTAATGGGGAAGATTAGAGGATGATTTGCTAGATTTGGGTAAAGCTTTTGTTTAAGAACCCATAGCTGCATGTTTCCGGAGTTTTAAGCTATTATCACTTAAAGGTTATTACACTCAGCTTCAAAATGATATTGAAATCCACATATTCTATATTTTGAATTTTATACTAGTTTTTTGAAAGTAAGTTACAGCCAGTTGAAATAGAGACCAGAGAGAGAATAAAGAGCCAGCCATTTGAGAAAGAAGGAAAAGAAAAAAATCAAAATAAGAAGCCAAAGAAAAACTTAATCTAATTTTAGAATTGCAGTTATCACTTTTACATACTAAAAATTCATATAAATAAAGAAAAACTTAAGAATGAGTCAGGGATGGATAATAAAACAGACAAAAATGCTAAAGTTAATATTGCAAGCAAAGTCTTAACAATACTACAGACAATATACATATAACAAAATTTCACGTATACCCCATAAATGTGTACAAAAATCAAAAATACCAACAGGAAGATCAGGCAATGTAAAAGTAAATCAGCAAACAAAACAAAACTAATGTGGGGTGTGGCTGAGAACAGAGCAGGAGAGAAGAGCCGAAGGAGTTCCAACTGGTCAACACTAACTACAGTGAGAAGCCAAGGAAATAGCGTGATATTAACTTCGCTCTTTTGCTATTCCTGCAATTTGAAGTGACCCATCTCAAGGAGAAAAGCTCCAGGCACTCCACTGCTTTAAAAAAAAAAAAACTACGCATTACTGAAGTCTTCTAGAAAGGACTTTTTATCATTGGTAGCTACCTCATATGCCACCTAATGTAAGTCCAAACTACACAAAGAAAATTGGAGAACTAGTTCAACGCCCCAAAATTTATGCCATTCCTAGAGAACTGTGGTTCTTAATCTTTTGGAGTTTCTAGATTATCTCAAAGAATTTAATGAAAGCAATGAACTTCCTTTCTCTCCCAGAACATACACCTGCATCCAAATTTTTGTATTCTTGTCCTAGTCTCCTTAAAAATTCTCCTTAAGAAATCCCACAGTGTGTGAACACACTTGCTAGCACTTCCGTGGATCTTGGTCTCTAACCAAGGTTTTATTTGGTTTTGGAGTTTATGAGACCTTTTTACACTCTTCCAAGTCCTGAGAAAAGTAATTTCTCATAGTTCTATATATAGCCAAATCTAGTTAGAAGAGAGTAACTCTAGAAATCTGCCTATTGTTTAGTTTTAGTTATGTCCGTTTGAGAATAAAGAACTAAGTTTTGAAGAATCCAAATCTTTCCTAGGAGAAAGAGTAAGAAACATCTCATGTGTAGTATGTAAATCAGACTAGAGGCCAGAAAATACCTGCCAACACTGGCCTTTGAATTTATAGATACTCAAACTAAGCTATTATAGTGATGAAACAGTTTGAGGTTAACCTCATGGAAAATGATAAATGAAATGATGGGAGGTCCTCCTGTTTTAGGTCTGTATTATATGATATACCATTATTTGGGAATGTGCTTGAATTTGTGAATCAGAATCCTCAAAGTACATGTATATGTACATGTGACCAAACTTGGCATTTCACTGTTTAGTCTTCATTGGTACATTAGGTTTTCTGAGGAAAGTAGCTGAATACATCTGAGACAATCACAGTGTCGTTAAATCAGTGGAACTGAATTCAGATGAGAGAAACTAGTTGTCACGTATTAGTAAATTTTTCTTTTAAAATTTTGTTTAGCATCGTGCTTACACTACCATTTCTCCAGAGATCTAAAATTGTTCAAAGTGGCTAGTACATGTCATATTTGGGAACTGAAATTTATAGAACTGTGTGTTCTGAATGCGAAAGCAATTGAAACTAAAAATTTCAGTCAAGTGTAAAAACAGATAGAAAATTCTTTCAAAGATTGTATGTCCTTTGCTGTTGGATGGAAAATTGTGAATTAGTAAATCATTTATGAATATCTTCATGTTTTATTTTAAAGTGACTTAGCTTAGGGTGTTATGCTAAAAATAGAATAATTCAACTCCACACCTCAAAAATTAACTCAGCCTTGAGAAATATGCTAATACACATAAAAATGTAATAACCAGTCAAAGTATTTATATTCACATAAGACACCCAAATGCATTGGCACATTCACAGCACATGTGTGTAAGGTAAGCCCAGGGTAGCTATAGGGAACGAACTTTGCTGACTGCTCATATTGCCTCTAGAATAAATGTCATTTTCAGACAGGAGACTGGGGAGAACCTTCCATTACCTTGCGACCTCCAAATGAAGCCACAGCCTCCACTCCGGTACAGTACTGGCAGCATCATCCAGAAAAGCTTATCTTCCAGTCGTGTGATTACAAAGCTTTTGTAAGTTACCCTCAATTCAGTATTTGGGCCCAAGTGGAGATGGGGGTATGTTTTTGGTTTATTTGCATTTATATTGAAAATATGCCAAAATATCCATATCCATTACTGAAATTTTTCAAGTGTTTTTCTCTTCACCTTTTCTTAAAGTAGCCTTCTATCCAAAGAGAAAGTCCAAATAACTAGAGCTTTAAAACCTTTTTAATCTTCTAAGTTTAAGGCCTATTGTGACTTCTTGTGTAGTTGTATATTTTTAAAGAAATGTGATAAAGCACAGTCTTGAAATGAGTACAAATATGGCACATATATACATCTCTGCTCACTCACCAAACACTGGGTCTCAAAACATTGGGTCTACCACTTTATGTAAATACCATTCTTCTCACTGTCGTCAATAGGATTATACTGTTTTGCTTTTATAGTTGTTGTTGTTTTTTCAGAAGAGGGGAAATAATTATACCTAGCTGAAAAATGTAATAGGAACAGGTAAATGTTCAAAAGATACTGTAGGTTTTGGGTCAGGTGGTGGTTGTCATGACAACAGCAGAAAAAGCGGCTGAACCTTCAGCAGTGCATTGAAACTGCCTCTCTTAAAAGAAACATTTCAATAGGACAAACTTCTCCAATAGCTTGAAAGATAAGGATTTTACCAAAAGATAATGAATTTCACCTTCATTTAATTAAGATGGATATTGTGGTTATCTTATAGCTGTTGGGCTTTTTTTTTTTTTTTTTTTCATTTTCTGCTTTTTGCCCCTCTTTTACTGCTTACTATATTGCAGCTTTGGATTTATTTCAATGATATTGCCCAAAGCTGTAGGATTGAAATGGCTTCTTCCTCCAAAACTCAAACCCCAAGTCCCTAAGACTTGCTGAACGTGCCTTTCTCCAAGGTCCTGACCACGCCTTCTGCTGTTGTGTCCTCTCACATCCTTTTCAAATCAGGGCTAGCCCACAAGACAGGTTCCCATCCCCGTCTCTGCAAGTACTAGGATGTCTCCAGTCTTGTCAGGAAGTGTCTATCAAATATCTTCTAAAATAATTACTGTAATTCACTTTTTTAAACAATATATATAGTGCTCTTTGGGGGTTGAGGAAGAAGGGCATGGAGCGAGGGAAATGACCAAAGGAAAAAACCCTACCAAAGCTTCAAAAGGTTGAAGAGGAGTCAGTTGATAGGCAAATCAGATATTTTGTTTAAAACCGTTTGCCCCAGCCAGAAGCTGGAGAATGAGGGGCATTTTGTACCAGGATGATGTAGTATTGGATCTGATCTTCTAACAGCAAAGTGGTTGACAATTCTTGGGAGAAGACTTTGTCATCCTTCTACCTCCATTCGGCCCTGCAGGTGGCACTTTGCATCAGGAACCCAACTCTTTTCCCCTGTGAAACAACTGAGAATGCCACTCTCCCTTCCCCCACCCTCAAATCTCATTCTCAGGTGGATCAACCATAGGGCACACAGCTGTTGAATGAAAACGGTCCAAAACTGCATCTCCGCCTAAGAGCTTAACATTAATTACCTATGCAGCAGAATAAGCCCAAATGGGGGACATGTTGCTTAGCTTCTCAGCTGTCTCATGCAACCCTGTAATTACAGAGATAGTAGTGTGATTTATTTTTGCAGACATTGCTGCCTCAAAAAAAAGGGGGGGAAACATTTTTAGATGCCCCATTTTGCAGTTAAATATGATTTGAAAGATGTCACCCTTAGAAGATGCTGCAGTTTCGTTATAAAGAGCAAGTACAGCCCCCTGAACTTATGGTTAATTTTGCTGCAGATTCTTTATGAACGCATTTATTTGTTAGAATTAGTTACTATCAGTTTTTTAAAGTTATGCAACAACTTACAGCCAGGAAACCTAGCCAGTAATACTTCCACAATTTGTTTTTAAAATGTTACTCATATTTATATTCTGTTTCATAAATCATTTAATTTTTTTTTGTATTTTAGTATTTAGGTTCTATGCTGATAAAAGAGCTTAGGGGGACAGAATCAACCCAAGATGCCTGTGCAAAAATGCGGGTAAGTCTGCAAAACTACTTTATTTCTAATAGCTGAAATACTAAATACTGGGTATGGATACAAATTGCCACCTTTCAAATTACTGTTTTCTTCATCTGTTGGTCTGCTGAATCACATTGGTATTACATAAAAAGATGCTCTGGCTTTCTGCATGTTTATACTTGAACTTATCTCACTATAGTTTAAGTTAATGTCTATTTGCTGTATTTGTACTATGTTAATTTGTTCTTAATTATTTTTAAAGTTTTAAAATTAATTTTATCATTCTTGAGATTAGGAGAAAAATGATCTTTAATTAATTATAAAAAAGGTTTTAGGCACTCTATATTCTGAGAATATTTACTGAAACGATCACCAATTAACTAAAATTATCCAAAGCAGAAGTATTAGGAGCATATTATATAAAGCTAATATTCTTTATGCAATTTCTTAGTTTAATTTTTTTAAAAAAATCAACTTTGAGTACAATGAACTATTTAAGTGCAAATGTTGACCAAAATGGCAATTCCAGGCTGGGCGCAGTGGCTCATGCCTGTAATCCCAACAATTTGGGAGGCCAAGGTGGGTGGATCACCTGAGGTCAGGAGTTCGAGACCAGCCTGGCCAACATGGCAAAACCCCTTCTCTACTAAAAATACAAAAATTAGCTGTGTGTGGTGATATGCACCTGTAATCTCAGCTACTCGAGAGCCTGAGGCAGGAGAATTGCTTGAACCCGGAGGCAGAGCTTGCAGTGAGCTGAGATTGTGCCATTGCACTCCAGCCTGAGTGACAAGAGTGAAACTCTGTCTCAAAAAAAAAAGGCAATTCCAAATGTCTGTGATTAGTGGCTGCTTGATTCCAAGAGTCTATTTTAGCCAAAGCAACTCTACTTTATTTCTAGTAGCTGAAGTAGAGTTATTGTTTTCCTTTTGTGTGTCCCTTGTTCTGACTTCCTCCATACCAGGTGTATAGAACATATGATGATATCTGAGTAACTGTACTAATCAAGAATATCAGGCTTATTCAGTATAGCGTCTAACTAAAGTCAAATTTAAGCTCATTAGTAAGTGGAATCCTAACTTTTATTTATGACCAGTATACCTTGTCCTTTATTTTATATGCACAGCTTTTGGTGGGAAATAATTTAAAAGCATATAATTACACTGAAACAGCTATGAAGGGAAACATCAAATATCTATTGTTATGGAAAGCTAAATATGTGTGAATCTTGGTGAAATTGAGACTTAAGTATGTAATCACTAATTTAATATTCTGATCAATTCAATAGCAAAAAAGACTGAAATAGTTATCCTTCTATTTGATGTAAAGTTATACAATACTTAAATTGTCAGTACCCATGAATTTTTAACTTAGGTACTGTGTTTAGATTTAAAAAAATAATAAGCTTCTGTATCTGTCAGAAACTCTAAATTCTAGTTCTGTTGCTGCTTATTTGCCTTAAGAGTCACTTGTTGTTCATAAAAATAATATTATAGTTGCTAACATTTACTGAGTCATTACAGTGTCCCCTAGTACAATTATTGTCCCCATTTTACAGACGAAGAAATGGAGGCTTACAGCAGTTGAATAACTTGCTCAGGGTAACACAGAGAATAACTTTCCAATGTGAGACAGACCCTCTGGTCAGGTCTTTCTGACCAGAGCCCAGGATTTTAACCACTACGTTCTTCTGCTTTTCGTGATCCTCTGTTTTCTTACTTAGAAAATGAGAACACTAGATACACTTTAGAGTTCTTCCTGGTTTTATAACTGGAAATATTGTATTCTAAATATTTATCTGGCCTGATTTGTGTCACCAGTGAACAATAAGAAAAAGGGAAAATTTTCATTTATCAAGCCTCCTAATAATTTTAGAAATATTCATGAACATGGCTAATAAATTAGTTTCGCATCTCTGATTTAATACTGTTAACTAAATTACCTGAGTCCAGCTGCTTTGGTGTCATAATGAGCATCAATATTGCCTAGTGCATGCAGCATCATTTAGAATATACCAGATCTATGATTTGAATCTCAGTCAATTTCATGAAATTGAGTGAATCTGAAATTACATCCTGATAGCAATAGAAAAGCCATTTTAGTAGTCTAAGTAGAGAATAATTTAGTTAAATACTTGTCTGCTGCTTAAAATGAAACTTAGAAAAAAACCATATAGTTAGAAGCCATTCTTCTGTTTTGGGGGGCATTTTTCTGGTTTGCTGCCCTTGGTGCTTGGTAGTTTACATGAAAATAGAGACTTCATTAGTTCTTGGACTATCATAAGCCCTTATTTCCCATCTTGATTAAATAACTCTCAGTTCTTGATAAAGTAGCTAAGGTTGCATTCACTACATTCACCAGAGTCTTTCAAAACCAGAAGCATAGGGTTGATCTGCTATCTGGAACTATTCTGTTGTGAATTAGAACTTTCACCAACTATAAATGATGTAGATATCAACTTGCAGCTAATTTGCAGTTTGAACCCCAAGTTTTTGTTTTCTCTGTTCTCAGCATGCTGGTGTTTCAGCCAAAAGTTCCAGTACAATCAAAACTTCCCATGAAAAATACTTTAGGACACAGATGATCTAAAAAGTTGATTCTTGGTAATATTATTAGGCCAAAGTATTGTAGATTAAGAGTTACCTGTTTAATATTCTTTTAATTGAAAAAAAAAGATGTTTTCTTTTCAAAGTATGCATTTTAGCCAAAATTAAAATGTCTCTCCTAGTAATAAGTAAATCAATGTGTTTCCTGATTCTGAGAAATGTTTCCTTAAATGTGCTTTGTTAACAAAAATGACTGAAATTCACTGTGTTCACAATCCAGTGAAGGAAACCAACATGTGAATATTTAATTACCCTGAAGTGGTAGAATTATCACCATAGAGGCATTTTTCAAGTTGCCATCTGCCTAAGGGATCATAATAGATTATCTTAAAAATGACATATACTCATGCCCTCCTAAAATCAGGTTCTTAGGGCTAATAACAGGTAGCAGTTGAGAGCTGTACACCCTGCCTTGCACAAGTGAATAATGCGCATTGGTTCATTCAGTCCATGAAGTAGGTATTGCCATTGCTCCCACTTTACATATGGGAAAACAAAGACCAAGAGAATATGTTAAGTTACTTGCCCAAGGTCATGCAGACAGCAAGTAACAGAGTCAGGATTTGAACCCAGGCAGTCCACTTCACTACCCACACTGTGAATCCAGAGACTGGACTGCTTCTCCAATGTGCCAGTGGGGACATTCATTGTCCTGGGGTTTTTTTAAAACTTTTTAAATGGCTTTATTTTATGTGCAAATAATGAACAGATGTTATACCCATAAATTCTACTTTCCAAAAATAGGAGCTTTTTAAAAGAAAACACATAATAACTTTTAAAAGGCACTGGGATTCCTCTGCTTCTAGATCATTGCTTGGCTAGAAAAATAAAGTTTGTTCTACCAGGAGTCACAAGTTAGAACTGAATAGTCTCCAGAGTGGAAATTCTAGAGTGTAGTGTCATTCCAGGCCAAGAATACTCAGTTCTCATCCCCAACATCCACAACTACTTATCAGAAGGGTTAAACCAGGTCAAAACAGTCCAGTATAATTAGGCATAATTAGGCTTCACCAGACAATGTCATTATGCTCTTCTAAGATACAAATAAAGCAAACAGGAAATACCAAAATAAAAATAAAAATTGTTAGTTCCTTGTTGTATCCCCCCTTCTATAGCAGTAATAAAGGGAATGTTTTACTGCAAATAATATTTCATTTTACACATCACTAGCCATGAATTTTTGCCATGTTATTATACAAATGCTGCCTAGTGCCATTATCCAAGTGGCATAACCATTTTATGTCCACAATTCAGTTCTATAGCTATGAGAATAATTTTTTTCTTTTCTTCTTCTTTTTTTTTTGTTTGAGACAGAGTCTTGCTCTGTCGCCCAGGCTGGCGTGCAGTGGCACAAGCTTGGCTCACTGCAACCTCCGCATCCTGGGTTCAAGTGATTCTGCTCAGCCTCCAGCATAGCTGGGATTACAGGCATGTACCACCACACCCAGCTAATTTTTGTATTTTTAGTAGAGACAGGGTTTCACCGTGTTGGCCAGGCTGGTCTCAAACTCCTGTCCTCAAACGATCCACTCTGCTTGGCTTCCGAAAGTGCTGGTGTTACAGGATTGAGCCACTGCACCAGGCCATAAGTAGAATTTCCATGATTTACATAAGTACATCTATCATTGAAGAGGTAACACTGAGATGCGGTCTAACATCCATAATATCTGATATTTCGTAGATGGCAATGGAGGAAAGTATAATCACTTTTCATTTAACTGAACTTATGTAAAAAATAAACTAATAATTTAGCAGTTCCAAGTCTCCAAAGGGCATTTTCAAATGTACATAAAAGAAACAGTTACAGATATTTTTAAGAAGCATCTTCCATGTTCACATCCTTTTGTAACAGTTTTCTCTTCCAGCTGCTTCCCTTTGCCTGCAAGAGGGGCTCAGATAAGATGGATGTTTTGCGTGACTTCTCTAATATCCTGAACTTTCTATTGCCCTTTATTTTTCTTAAATCTGTTCATTATAAATTTAGCTTGGCGTTTCTGTTTGATCTCTTCAACTCTTTTCACTGCATCAGTAGTTTTATTCCATAGCTCTCGCTGATATTTGATAGGTTCATTTCTACGTTTTTCAAATTCAGTTGAATTATTCACTGTAAGCTCTTTACCAGCTGCTTTCCGGAATGCTTTGACCCACCTAATTTTGCAAGGATTGCACTTCTTTTTAAAGTTTTTATGACATTTAGATTTCCAAAATCTGAACACCTTGCAATTGTTGCAGATGAACATCATGCTGTGGCCAGGGTGGATGGGCCCTGAACAGAAACAGCACTTCTCGATACGCATTTGAACCCACATGGATCCCCACCAACCAAACACCAAACTTGAGAGGAAGTCCTTTTTTTTTTTTTTTTTTTAACGAGACAGAGTTTTGCTCTTGTCGCCCAGGCTGGAATGCAATGGTGCAACCTCGGCTCACTACACCCTCCACCTCCTAGGTTCTAAACCACGTTGGCCTTTTCCTCCAGATGTTTGAAAAACGAATGAATTCATATATTCACATATTTGCCTTGGATTATTTCATTTGTCTTTCCCCAAGTATTAAATCAGTGCCCCACCCATTTTCCTGCTTTTCTAAGCACACAATATGTAAGAGAGTATTTAAAACCTTAAGCCAGACACTGTAGCATGCACCTGTAGTGGTAAGCTACTGCGGAGACTGAGGCAGGAAGATCACTTTAGCCCAGCAGCTTGAGGCCAGCCAGGACAATGTAGTGAGACCCTCCCTATCTCTAAAAAAAAATGAATGAGTGAATAAGTAGATAAGTAAATCATCCATCCATTTATTCATGTATTTAAACAACTCTAAGAATCCTATAATTTTATTTCCAGTTTTTTTTTTTTTTAGAATAAAAAGAATGAAAGAGAGAAAGGAAGAGGAAGAGATTTTAGAAAAAGAGAGAAAAGGAGAAAGAAAGAAACAGCAAAAGAAAGAAAAAATGAAAGAGAAAGA
>CAUYQU010065999.1:0-13248 GCA_963574635.1 Cheracebus regulus | reverse complement strand
GGGGCTCCTCCGCTGGGAATGTCCTGGTCCGTGGGCAGCGAAAATTTATCGGTAAGTGTGGCGTCCACTGGCTCTCTGCGCTTTTACTGGGAGCTGCAATCCTGAGCTGCTAGTGATCGGCCATCTTGGATCTCTCTCCCTCAATATAAAATTTTAAGTGAAAAAATAATTTCTGTAGAATAATAGAGCTAGAAACAATTGAAAAGGGCTGATGAGAATAGTGAGGAAATGGAAGTATAGATGGCTTTTTAAAGAAGTTTGAGAAGAACAGGGTAGGGGAGAGCTCTGCTTTAGGGGCCAGGCAGAGAAGAGGAAGCCTTTTTAATTTATTTTGTGAGTAGAGAAGTTTCAGCAAATTTAAGTGGAGGGGAAACACCACTGGAGAGGAGATAACTTCTGGCAGGAAGAACTGAATCATAAGCACCTGTGTGGGAATTAGCCTTGGTTGAGAGAAAAGGAACAGGGAAATCAGTGCTTAATCTTATGTGCCATATATTAATAGTAAATACATTGCATATTTCGATTGAAGCTTGTCAATGCTTTTGTTCAATTAGTGTTAATAACCTTTGTTATAGATGAGAAAATGAGCAATAAGGTGAGCTAACTTAACCAAGCTATTCATCTAAATAGCTATTCATCTAATTAAAGATCAGGCTTTTTCTAATGATCTTTGTGGTCACTCTAGCCTTTTTCTTTCTTCAGAGCAGGGAGAAGAAAAGCTGGTAAAGAGTTACACTACAGTTAAAGGGAGAGAAAAGCCATGTAACCATTGTATTTGTGTAGAGTTGAGTATAAAACTCATCTCTACTCTTATGGAGGAAAAGATGGGGAAGGTAGTCATGTGAATGTGTTATGGTCAGAGAAATATTGCATAAAATTTTATGGGAGCAGTGCTCTTAACTCTGCTCCTCCCATGTTCCTTAAGTCTTGCTTTTTAATTCATTACATGGTTGTACTTTTACTTTTTTACATCTTCATATACAAATAGCAAGCTCCATAACTAGGTGAAAAGAAGACTTATTGGATTGATTCTAGAAGATAAGTGGTCCATGAAGTGACCTTTGTCTGTAAGTTAATGTTCTTTGCTTCTCCTCCCTTTTTAAAAATCATTGTACTTTGCTTATGTAAATATTAGATTGAATCATACTTAATTGGTGTCAAAGAGTTGAATATTGGAATTTCATGTGGTTCAAGTAATAGTATATTTTGAGAAGCCAAGAAACAATAATGAATATTATTGTTAGCACCATTAGGAGGCAGGTCTGTTTTATTCACCTGTGTGTGCCTAATACAATGTTTAGTACATATACTAGACATTCAATAAATAATGTACGAATGAAAAACTAGGCTTTTGAGGCTCCATGAGGCTTTTGTGGTTTTCATATGGAAAACTAGGTTTTGAGGGTCATAGGATTTGGGGCAAATATTAAGGGAGATTTCTTGTTAGGCCCTAGGTTCTTTTTAAAAGACTAAGAGATAAGGATTTTTCAGCAAAGCTCTTTTGTTTTCAATGCAAGATATCATTAAATAATAAAATATTTACTACACTGGCTTCTCTGTAAAAAGTTCCTCTTCTTCAACCCTTGCAAAGATCTATGCAGAGATTAAAGTCTCCCTGCCCCTACTTCTTTTTTTGAGAGGACTCTACAAAAGAGCTCTGCCAGTAGTTAAGAACTGTTACATTCTGGACACTGCTTTTCTACTTTCAGTTGCTCTACCTCCCACTTTTGTAATCAAGATGATTGACATGATCATCATCATGTGATACCTTTTTCTTTCTCATTTGGGGCCAGAGCGATATCATTTTTCTATGCACTAATAAGGCTTTTACAAAATAGCATGTAATGTGCAGTAGACTCACGTCTGAGCCCTAATAACTTATATAAATTATCTTGTTGGAATGAAACCATCATGAGATATTGTAATAAGGCAGACGTCTAAGAAGCCTCCAGTTTGTTCAGGATTGCCTGGAGGTTTTTCCACAGATAGGAAGAAAATGTGTTTGTTATATCATTGTCTAATATTACTGTTTGGGCCCTTGTGCTACCATGCTCGTTTCCTGCAGTATTGCATTTCATCCACACAGTGGTGCTAGAAAACCAAGAATTGATCATTGTTTTCCTCCTAATCATTAGAATACATGTTTCTAACTGTTCATTGTAAAATAAGTTGTGTTATATGTTTCCTCAACCTCTATCAAATCTATCATAATTAGTATTTTTACCTGTGAAATGTTTCCATGATCTCTCAACCAGATGATTGCAATAGCTTCCGGATCTTCCTGGATTTACCCTGCTTTATTCCTAATTGTTTTCCATGTTGTAGTTATATGTACTCTTTTATAAACTCAAATCTGAACTTTACTGTCCTGCTTAAAAACCATTAGTGAATTCTTTTAAATGGATTTTGTCAACAAAAGTAAATGACAGGTTGTTCATAATCCAGTTCTTTCCCAGTTTTCATTTATTGCAGCCTTTCCTGTGCAGTCCCCTTGTTGCTCTGCTTTTCAGCCAGTGTGGCTTTCTTTTGGTTCTTTGAACACAAGTTTTTCTTCCTACTTTTTACTGAGTGTCCTTCTGTCTGGTGTAAGTAGAGGAGTGGGTGTGCTTGTATATAGTTACATTTTTTATTTTAAAAATATGTTAAATTGATACATAATTATACATATTTATGGGATTTTTAGATTATATTTTGATACATGTATGCAGTGTGAAATGATCAAATCAGAGTATTTAGGGTGTTCATCACCTTCAATATTTACCATTTCTTTGTGTTGGGAACATTTGAAATTTTCTACCTATCTTTGTACTTGCTGTTTTGAAATACACAATATATTATTGTTAACTATAGTCACCCAACTATGCTATCAAACATGAGAACTTACTCCTTTTAATCGTATGTTCATACCCATTAAGCAAAATCCCTTCATTCCTCACTCCTATGTTTCCCAGCCTCTGATAATTATCATTGGGCTCTCTACCTCCATGAGATTCACTTTTTTAGCTGCATATATGATGTTTTTCTGTGCCTGGTTTATTTCACTTAATGACTTCAAGTTCCATTTATGTTGCTGCAAATGACAGAATTTTGTTCTTTTCTATGGCTGAATAATATTTCCTTGTGTCTATATGGTACATTTTCTTTATCTGTTCATCCTTTGATGGCCACTTAGGTTTCCTCCATGTCTTGGCTTTTGTAAATAGTGCTGAAATAAACTTGGAAGTGTGGGTATTCCCTTGGTATACCGACTTTCTTCTGTTTGGATAAATATTCATTTGTGGGAGTGCTGATTGTGGTATAGTAGTTATAGTTTCCATTTTTTGAGAAACCTCCGTACTGTTTTCCATAATGGCTGTACTAATTTACATTCCCACTGACAGTTTATACATTCCCTTTTCTCTGCATTTTTGCCAGCATTAGTTATTTTTTTGTATTTTTTGACAATTTTTATATTTTTTGACAATAGCCATTCTTACCAGAGGAAGATGATCTCTCATTGTGATTTCAATGTGCATTTCCTCAATAATTAGTGATGTTGAACATTTTTTTCATATACCTGTTGACTATTTTTATATATTCTTTTGAGAAATGTCTATTAAGATCTTTGTCCACTTTATTATAGGTCTTTTTTTTTTTACTTCAACGGCAAAAAGAGTTGTTCATTCCTTATCAGTTGAATAGTTTGCAGATATTTTGTCCTATTCTCTAGGTTGTCTCTCTACTCGGTTGTTTCCTTTGCTGTGCAGAAGGGTTTTGTTTTGTTTTTTAATTAAATATAATCCCATTGGTCTTTTAGTTTTTCTTGCTTATGCTCTGGAGGTCTTAACTATAAAATCTTTGCACAGGCCTATATTCTGCTGAAGCATTTCTTCCCTGTTTTCTTTTGGTATTTTTATAGTTTTTTAGTTGATTTTTGCATATGGTGAGAGATAGGAGTCTAATTTTATTCATCTGCTATGAATATCCAGTTTTCATAACACCGCTTATTGAAGAAAGTATCCTTTTCCCAGTGTATGTTATTTGCACCTTTGTCAAAAATCAGTTGACTATAAGTACATGAATTTATTTCTGAATTCTCTATTTTGTTCCAGTGGCCTATATGCTTGTTTTTATACCAGCACTAAGCTGTTTTGGTTATTATTGCTTTGTAGTATAATTTGAAGTCAGATAGTGTGATGCCTCCAGATTTGTTCTTTTTGCTCAGTATTACCTTTGCCATTTGGGGTCTTTTGTGGTTCCATACAAATATTAGGATTGCTTTTTTTCTTCCCATGAAGAATGTTATTGGTATTTTGATAGGGATTACGTTGAATGTATAGATTGCTTTGAGTAGTATGGTCATTTTAACATTATTAATTTTTCTGATCCATGAGCATGATATGTCTGTTTGTGTCTTCTTCAATTACATTCATCAATGTTTTGTAGTTTCCTTGTAGAAGTCTTTCACCTTCTTAGTTAAAATATTTTTCTTAATTCTTTCTTATCTTTTATATCTTGGTTTAAACCTTGGAAAGCTTTCATTAATCTCCCCAAGTAGAACTCTAACATTATGTGTTCTCACGATGGTGCTCAGTGATTATTCTTTATCAAAATTTAATTATATAAAATTTATTTCATAAAAATTATATAAAATTTACGTGATTATTTGACTAGTGCCCATTTCCTCACTGTATCATAAGTGCTAATTAGCTAGATTCCGTTCTTTGCTCATCACTGTGTCATCGATGCCTATTGAAATTTTATTTAGTTTTAGATTTTTATTAGTTGCTATATAAATGAATATAAGTTAGCCAGGACTCAAAGCAGACATTGGAAGTGGGAACAGGTGAGCATTTGGGGAAAAGAAGAAAACAGTTGCAATCAGAATACAGTAAAGTGAGTTTTATACTAGGGTAGGATATTGGCGTAGCATAATTCACTTATATGTTTCCTGTTGGGGCAGAAATTAACTCAAGGTTATCAGCAGTTATGAGCTATAAAAGTTTCCATCTTCATGGAAGGGCAGTAAGAGTGAGAGGAAGAGATCACATTTGCTAGATTTAAAATTAGGGAAGCAGCTAATGCTTAAGTGAAGAAAACCATGTTCTGTTAAGTAGGAGATCTGTTTCTGATCCAGCTGTGATACTGTTTTGCTCTGTACCCTTGGAAAAGATACAACATAACATTGGTGAAGTCATTATTTGTGTTTGCATTTATTCATATAACTGTCTAATGAGGTTTTAAAGTTTATTTCTTAATGTGTATTAAAATTAATAAGATAATAGTATATAAAAACATTTTAAAGGTATATAAACATTTTATAAATTGGGCTTAATATTTTCCTGAAAGATGGGAAATTCTTCAATTTTAGAATTTCTTTTCTTTTTCTTCATAATTATTAGAGGTGCCTAAAAGAAGGTCATGACATAAAACGCTCTATCTCCTGTGGCCACTGTAGTCTAAGTCTAGTAAGGATGTGGGATCATGTCAGTTTTAGCTACTGTTTACCCTGTGTACACAGTACCCAGAAATTATCTTTGAATGAATGATATAATGAATTGTTCTGAAGGCCTGTGTGATCGGCATTCTGTGATTTCTTTGCCTTGTAGGCATTCTACAGAAAGAAACTATCTGAGGCAAAGCTATTGACGTTTATGTTGTTTGCTTTTCTTGTATTTCAGCTGTGGCAGAAGTAAAACTTCGAGATGATCAATATACGCTGGAACACATGCATGCTTTTGGAATGTATAATTACCTGCACTGTGATTCATGGTATCAAGACAGTGTCTACTATATTGATACTCTTGGAAGAATTATGAATTTAACAATAATGCTGGTAAGGGAAACATATATATGTAATAATAAACATATGTATGCAATATTAAGTAAATTTGATAATTAAATTTCCGTTTGAATCTAATATCCAGAGAAGTGAGGTGCACATACCTGTAGTATATGGAATCCTATCTACATAATACTCCATTTCTTATTTCAATTTAATTTTTCTCTTTGTTCCTGCTACTTACACTTATTCACCTCCACTCTCAACACTGGGCAGCAACTCTCATGAATTTCATATATCATTAAACTGATGTAACTATTCATGTTTGCTTTTCCTATGTGAGGTATTGTCCCCAACTATAATGGTGAATTTGTTTTTGTTTTAGTTAATTTTTACTGTATGTATTTTTAACTATGTTAATTGGTACAAACATTTAGGAATGTTTTGTCTATAATGAATTGATTCTATTAGCATTATAAATGTCTTTATCTCTAGATTCTCTGAATAATTTTTGTCTTGAAATCTTTGGTATTAATACAGGTATTTCTGGCTTTTTATGAATTAGCATTTTTCTTCTAGCCTGTTTTCAGTTTATAAAATGTTCTTGTTTTTAAAATAGGTATCATAAAAACCATATAGTTAGCTCTTGTTTTTTATTCCATATGACAGTTTCTGTCTTAACTGGAGGGCTTACATTGATACTTCATTTAATTTAGTTCATGGTAAGTTTATGTTACCATCTTACTCTTCTTCTGCCCTGTTTGTTCTTTGTTAGTTGGTGTCTCTGTTCCTACTTTTTTGGTGGGAAATCAATCACAGTCTTTCTTTTTTAAAAAAAATTTCCTTGGAATTCGATTTAATTTGCTCTTTTGGCTTTTTATTTAAACCTGTTTTTATTATTTTTTAAATGGTTGATAAAGAGATTATAGTGTTCATCCTTGACTTACCACAGTCTGCCTCTAATTAATGTTATTTTACTTTAAAAACAATGTGAAAACCTTACAATAGTATACTTCCTTTCACTTACCCTCTCACTCTTTCAGCTAATTTTACCATATATTTTACGCCTTCATATTGTTGGAAACTCCACAATACATTGTTAATATATTTGCTTCGAACAGCCAATAATCTGTTAATAGCTTCCTAAGTACTCCCTGTTCCTTCTAGCCCTCCTGTGTGTTGCATCTACGGAGTAGACTAATTTGGATGTTTCACTTGCTAAAATTCTTTTAATATTTTCTTCATGGCAAAATCCATGTTTTTAATATATAATTTTAAAATAGGCAATGTGTCCATGAAACTTAAAAAACAAAAAAGTCATTAAAGGTTTTTAGTGACCTCTCCATAATCCCATCTTTTGTCTGTCCTGTCATCTTCAGTATCCATTATTTTCCCTGCAATGTCTTTATTGGTTTTGTGTGTCTTTCCAGAGGTGGTAGGTTATTTGTCATTATTTTTTGCAAGTATAAACACAAAATGACATATAGGCTTAAAATAAACTTTTCATCTTTGCATATACATTTATATGCCAAGTTTTCTCCAACCTTATCTTCCAGTACTTTGTATACTACCTTCTGGCTATACTAAACTCTTGCAGTTCCTGAGACATGCCGTGTATCCTATTTCTTCTGGCCCTATTCTCTTTGATTAACTCTACCTATCTAACTAAAGCCTACTTTTAATTCAGTGTCAGTCTGCTTTGCAGTCTTTACTTAAGTTCCAGGTAACCATTTCATCATTTAGTGAGCTTTTCCTGACATCTTACCTCTCTTTCCCCGGGAATATTCACACCATTGGCTCTCAGATATACATGTGCTATGAACTCCCTCTAGTCTAGAGGTTGATATGCTTTTCTTCACAAGGCCAGCTAATTTGGGCTTTGTGGGCCAGACAGTCTCTTGGTTCTCACTTTTGCTGTTGTAGTGTGAAATCAGCCATGGACAGTTCATAAGCAAATGAGTGTGGCTGTGTTCCGATTAACTTTTATTTACAAAAACAGAAAATAGGCAGGAATTGGCTTATGGACTATAGTTTGCCAACCCCTGGACTAAGCTATGGGTTCTAGCACCCAGCAGAAGGCTTAATCAATATGTTTGTTGAATGGATAATAGCTCGGTAAAGTTTGTTATTACTGTTGGGAGTTGGCTTGGCATTCTGAATAGGATCTTTCTCCTATTATTTCTAATCCAAGTATAGGTATGAGTTCTGTACTGGCGATGCAGTGTTTATCTCAAAATGTTTGGAAAGAAGTTAGACATTTCATGGTAGTGACAAATATTTTCCTCCAGGTGACCCCTAAAACATAGTGTAAAATTCTGGTTGTTTCTTGCTGTATCAGAGGAGATGCAACCTAGCATCTTAAGTATTACTTGCTTTTTATTGCTAGCCCCACGTTCTAGTAAGAATTACTGTCTAGGCCCAATGTGTATGAGCCAACTAAAGTGATACGACATGCATTTTTATGAGTGGCTATGCTCTGATCTCTCTGATCAAATAGATTTTAATGATCAAATAGATTTCAACATAGAGTTCTTTGTGTATGTGCATGTAAATTTTTCCTTAGTCCTTTTTCCGTAAATGAGTAGGGCATTTGTTGATAGCATTTGCTGTACCATAAAATTTGCCAATGAAATTTATCCTACCAGTTTTCTGACTCAAGAAGTCGGATGGCATTATGGTAGGTCTGAAAGTATTAATTTTTGAAGTACCATCCATATATATAATTTATTTTACTTTTCCATAGTTATCTTGTGGCACGTGTGATGTAACTCTAACACTTGTTGTTAGGGAGGTAGGGTAGTTAGTAAAAAGGAAACTAGACATTTAAGACAGACTTACCAGGTGAGTTCATTTTAACATATTTATTGAGAACCTACTCCTTGTAGGACACCGATGTATAGGTTGGTGCAAAAATAATCATGGTTTTGCCATTACTTTTAGTATGTTCAAGTACTTATATGCATGCTTACACATACAAGTTCAGGTAACTTACATGTTATACTTTTTAGGTGCTAATGTGAGTGTACAGGTAACTATTGCATGGTAATATGTAGCTGAGAAAAGGGGTACAGCAGTCTCCATATATCCTTGGCTTCAGTTTCCTCATAGAAAATAAGAATAATGATAAGATTTTTTGGATGTTAAGGCAAGGAGTGGTGTGAAAATGCTTTGAAAAGTGGAAGGCATTATGCAAATATAAAGACATATTACTGGCATATGCCTTGAGATATCACTTTATGGGAAACAAACACTGGCTAGTTTTTTTTGCACGTATTCCTTCTTTGAGAGCAGTATGATAATAAATCATAATGTCAGGTAACTTATATTAAGTAGAAATTATTACATATCAGGAACAATTCTAAACAAATGTATGTAATTGTTTAATCCACAGAACAGTGGATCCTATGGATCCTATCACATAGGATATCCTGATATTATCCTGATGTACAAGATACTATTATTATCCACATCTTTTAGTTGAAGAAACTGAGGCATAGGATTGTTTGTCACTTTTCTAAATCAAACAGCTAGTAAGTGGCAGAGTCTGGATTTAAACTCCTTTATTCCAGAATGCCACAATACTCTACCAGTTCTTACTATTTGTTAGTAGAGACAAATATTATATGTTAATAGAGACAGAGTTTCACCCTGTTGCCCAGGCTGGCTAGTTGTGAACCCCTAGGCTCTAGCAGTCTGCCTGCATCAGTCTCCCAAAGTGCTGGAGGATTACAGGCATGAGCAACTGCTCCCGGCCTCTATTATCCTTTTCAGGGCTAGTTCTCTAATCACCTGTTCTGTTTTTTGTGCAGTACTGTGTTTATTTGAAGTATGTTTCTATGGTAATTTTGTAATATGTATTTTTATTAGAGGAAACCATCAGTTACCTCTTAGGTTTCCAAATATACTGCTCTAAAGTTGCATGCATTATGCTCTTAAGATTATGGTTGTCTTTTCTCTCTTTTTCTTTGCTTTCTGTATTTTTTCTCTTTTTACCTAATCAAACTTTAGGAAGGGTGTCAATTTGTTTTTAAAGAACCATATTTTAGGTTCTTGCAGCTTATTTTCTGCTTTTCTTTGGTTTTCAGACCATATTGCACCTTGGAATAATTGTGGAGTAATTGATCAAAACAAAAACTAATTTCAAGGTACTATTTCCCAAGATTCTGATTCAGTATATCAGGGTTGGTCATGGACAGGGAACTTGCATTTTATCAAGCACCTCAGATGGTTTTGCTTGTGGTCCAGGGATGACCAGTTATTAAGAAATTCTGTACCTGGGATACAGAAGAATGCTATACTTACTTCTTGTTATTTTTCTGATCAGCAACAAGTCAACCTACTCTGAGTTTCTGTCAGGTGAGGGCAGGTAGAGAATGTTGACTACTGACTAGACTATTGGCTTTATATAGCAGAAAACAGCTCTTCCAATATCCATTTTATTGTTTAATAAATTTTTTTGTTTTCATCAAAGGCACACATGCACAGATCCTAGACAGGCTCCTTTTCTGTGGCTGACATACAAATGATCACCTTTGTTAAACTTGAACTGCTGTAGAGAGTGAATGCTATAATACCCAAGACCTGAAACCATGGGCTGCTTGGTCTTCATATTTTGGAGCCAGCAGGTGGCAGCAGTTCTACATACTGGTTTATAAAGACAGAATACAATACTTCCAAGAAAGTTTAACTTGTAGGTTTATGCTCCTTAATTTTAATGTCCCTTGGGAAGAAGTGTGCTGAGGAAGTAGAAAATGCATTAGGAAAGCTGAACAGTGTTTACAATTTGGTTCTTTATATATTTTTAATGATATTATGGCTCATTTTAAAGTAATTTGTTCCATTTCTTAATATTTAGGAAATCATTTCTGTCATAATTTTTTTTCTATGTACCTGAAAATCTGATTTGTTTCTGCTACTAAATAAGAGTGTCATCTTGTAGTGCCTCTTTAATTTGTACTTAAAGGTCTAAGGGGCAGTTACTGGATTTCATTTGCAAGAATATACGTGTGAGGCTGTGTCTTGGAGTGACAGGTTACAGCTGTTTGTTCAAGGAGCTCAGTTGTATGTCAGTATGCTCATCTCTAGGCCTGAATGGCAGCTCGTTTTTCACCATTGAGTTAATTACTAGGGGACCACTTACTTACCTGTGTAAAGATGAAGGAAAAGTGTCCCCTTTATTCTCAGAAGGTGTGCTGAAAATCAGTTGACAAAAGGTAGATTAATTTGAGAAAAAGGCATATAAATATATGTTAACATGCATACATGGGGGAATCCAGGAAAATGACTACCCAGTAACCCAATGGAGTACAAATACTTATATACTCTTGTTCATACCCTTTTTGTGCTTGATCAGAAGGGGACATGGGGAAATGCAGGATAGCAAATTATTTTTAGGGTGAAATGAATGAATGAGCCTAATAGACAACGATTAGTTAATACTTTTCTTTGGAAATTGAATGAGATGGAGAGCAGACAGTGGTTTGTGACTAAGTTCATCTGGGATCTAGGTAGGATTTTTAATTTTCAGCCTCTTCCTCTGTGATAGAAGTTTAATGTTCTCTGGTTAATGAAATTTCAGGGAAAGCAGTTGTCTTTCTCTTTGGCAGGTCCAGTTTATAGGCAGATGAAAGAACTTCAAAGAATAGCTTCATTCTTGGGAGAGACAGGAAGGAAGGGGAGGCCAGAAAGACTTTGAGACTGGTTCATGTTGAAGTGGCATTATTTCAGAGTAACATTTTCTGAGCTGCAATGCCTGATTAAAGAAAAAGAAAGGGTGGGGGGGGGGGGGGGTCAATTTCTTAGAACTGTATGTTTAATAAAAAAATAAAGGTAATGGTTATTAATGATGTAAAGACTTTCTTTACATCAGAAAAAGATCACTTCCTTTTAAAAGGGCAAAATTTTAACTGTCAGTATCTAATAATACTAGTAAATGGTATCCCCACTTAATTTTGCTTGATCTTTTCTTTAATCCTGAGTAGCCCTTTCTATAAATCTTTATTTATTAGAAAAATACTTGATTAGTTCAAAGAGTCTCTACTTGTAGCTGCAACTAAGAGGGCCCCAAAATCTGTTTAAAGATTTTTTTATAAATATGTAAAGTTTATCAATATTTGTTTACTATTTATTTACAATATCATTTATATAAAATATATGGACATTATGTTACATCTATGTTGACTCAGGAATCAGCATTAAAAATACTGTATAGTAGCCTGAAAAAATACTGTGTACTGCAGGAGCAATCCGCTTCCTTCAGAGTGTCTGTGGGGCCTCTCAGTTTTCCTGATTTATTCCTACAGTCATTCTGGAGGAAAAAATCATGATGCAAGGCTTCACATGCTGCTCTGTCCGTCAGAGTTGGAACTGCAATCTAGTCTTGCCTGCTGTCCACCATGATTTGCTCATCTCCCCAAACATTTTAAATAAAATCATGTTTCTTGTTAAGTTTTAAGGGCTCTTTTTATGTTACATATATTAGCCCTGAGCTGTATTTGTGACAAATACTTATCTCCCTTTCTCTTACATGTCTTTTATTTACATATACAAAGACTTTTTCCATCCGAAGATTATAAAAACATTATTATTTTTCTTTTCCTGTAACACATTTACACAATTGATCTACTGGAATACAAAATATTTTTGTGTGGTATGAGGGAAAGATTAAGTTTAATTTTTCCAAGAAGTTATCTGGTGTCCCAGTAACATCTGGGGACTAGTCTGTTTTCTTTTTTTCACTAACTAGAAATACCACATCATGTTCTAAATGATGTAAACTACAGTAAAATTTATCTTGATTGACCTCCACTTAACAGACTGAATGGGTTAATTGATAGTCTCTGTTCTCTCTGTAAAACATACCAATGGAAGACAACAGTAAGCTTAATGTTTACTATTATTAGGCTACTTAGTACAATGCTGGCATAATTGTTTCTTGCTTGTGGTTTTAGATCACTGATACTCAGATTTAATCATTCTACAAACTTAATATGAGCTCTGCTTGCCATTGTGTATTTATTATTTAATTTAATATTATATAAAGCAGTAAAATATGAAAGGGAGGAAAGGTGCTGTTTCAGAGAAAGCTAAATTAGGTGCTTTAGAAAGAAAAAATGGGTAACCAAAAATTTTGTGGCTAATAAGGACATTATATATAGTTTACTTAAATTATTTATTTATTTATTTATTAAAGAAAGAAAAAGAGAGAAAAGAAAGAAAGAGCAAAAGAAAGAAAAAAAAGAATGAAAGAGAGAAAGAAAGAGGAAGAGAAAGAGAGAGAGAGAACGGGATTCTTGTTTTATTGCCCAGGCTAGAATGGAGTCTAAAAATGGGTATTAAAAATCTTTTTTATGCCAATAATTGTGCTTAACAATGGAGACAGGAAGGAATAGGGGATGAAAATAACAAATAAGCAGACAACCAATATTTTATTTAAACCTGTGAAATGCTATGCAATTGCTGGGGAGTGATTTACTTCCAGTTATGTG
>CAUYQU010065995.1:0-48800 GCA_963574635.1 Cheracebus regulus | reverse complement strand
AGGTTTAATGGACTCACAGTTCAGCGTGGTTGGGGAGGCCTCACAACCATGGGGGAAGGTGAAGGAAGAGTAAGGTGTCTTACATGGTGGCAGGCAAGAGGGCATGTGAGAACTCCCCTTTATAAAACCGTCAGATCTCATGAGATTTATTCACTATCATGAGAACAGCATGGGAAAAACTGATCACCATAATTCAGTTACCTCTCATCAGGTCCCTCCATGACATGTAGGGATTATTATAATTCCAGGTGAGATTTGGATGGGGACAGAGTCAAACCATATCATTCTGCCTCTGGCCCCTCCCAAACATCATGTTCTCACATTTCAAAACCAATCATGTCTCTCAGCAGTCCCACAAATGAGTTAACTCATTTCAACATTAACTCAAAAGTCCACAATGCAAAGTCTCATCTGAGACAAGTCAAGTCCTTTCTCCCTATGAGACTGTAAAATCTAAAGCAAATGAGTTACTTTCTAGATACAATGGGGGTACAGACATTGGGTAAATATACCCATTTGCCAAAATGAAGGGGCTACAGGCCCCATGCAAATCTAAAATCCAGCAGGGCAGTCAAATCTTAAAGCTCCAAAATGATCTCTTGACTCTATGTCTTACATCCAGGTTATGCAGATGTAAGAGGTGGGTACCCATGGTCTTGGGCAACTCTACCTCTGTGGCTTTTCAGGGTACAGTCCCCCTGCTGGCTGCTTTCACAGGTTGATGCTGAGTGTCTGAAGCTTTTCCAGGTGCACAGTGCAAGCTGTCAGTGGATCTATCATTCTGGAGTCTGGAAGATGGTGACTCTCTTCTCACAGCTCCAGTAGGCAGTGCCCCAGTATGGACTCTTTTGGGGGGCTCTAACCCCACATTATCCTTCCACTTTGCTCTAGCAGAGGTTCTCCATGAGGGCCCTGCCCCTGCAACAAACTTCTGCCTGCACAGTCAGCCATTTCCATACATCTTCTGAAATCTACACAGAGGTCCCCAAACTTCAGTTCTTGACTTCTGTATACCTGCATGGCCAACACCACACAGAAGCTGTCAAGCGTTGGGGCTTGCACCACTCTGAAGCCATAGCCAAAGCTATATCTTGGTCCTTTTTAGCCATGGCTGTAATGGCTAGGACACAGGGTACCAAGTCCCTAGGCTGCACACAGCAGGGGTGCCCTGAAGCTGACCACAAAACCATTTTTTCCTCCTAGACATCTGGGCTTGTCATGGGTGGGGTTGCTGTGAAGATCTCTGACATGACCTGGACACATTTTTCCCATTGTCTTGGCAATTAACATTTGGCTGCTGGTTACTTATGCAAATTTCTGCAGCCCACTTGATTTTTTTCTCCAGAAAATGGGTTTTCCTTTTCTACTGCATCATCAGGCTACAAGCTTTTTAAACTTGTATGCTGTCACCTCTCGAATGCTTTGCTGCTTAGAAATTTCTTCCACCAGATACCCTAAATCATCTCTCTTAAATTCTAAGTTCTATAGATCTCTAGGGTAGGGGCAAAATGCTGCCAGTCTCTTTGCCAAAGCATAACAAGAGTCATCTTTGCTTCAGTTCCCAGCAAGTTCCTCGTCTCCACCTGACACCACCTTAGCGTGATCTTTATTGTCCATATCACTGTCAGCATTTTGATCAAAGCCATTCAACCAGTCTCTAGGAGGTTCCACACTTTCCCACATCTTCCTGTCTTCTGAGACCTCCAAGTCTCTAGGAAGTTCCAAATTTTCCCACATTTCCCTGTCTTCTTCTGAGCCTTCCAAACGGTTCCAAACTCTGCCTGTTACCTCGTTCCAAAGTTGCTTCCACATTTTCAAGTATCTTTACAGCAGCATCCCACTCTACTGGTACCAATTTACCGTATTAATCCATTCTCATGTACCTAATAAAGACATACCCAAGACTGAGTAATTTACAAAGGAAAGAGGATTAATGGACTCACAGTTCAGCATGGCTGAGGAGGCCTCACAATCGTCGTGGAAGGTGAAGGAAGAGCAAGGCATGTCTTACACAGTGGCAGGCAAGAGGGCATGTGCAGGGGAAATCCCCTTTATAAAACCATTATAGCTCATGAGATTTATTCACTGTGTCAAGAATGGCAAGGGAAAAACCCACTCAATTACCTCTCAGTGGGTCCCTCCTGTGACAGATAAGGATTATTACAATTCAAGGTGAGATTTGGGTAGGGACACAGAGCCAGCCCATATCACTTGTCAATCATCACTAAGGCCATGGGGCATAATAGGCATACAGCTAAGCCTGGGAGCCCTCAGAGCATCTTCCAAGGCCCTAGTCTTTCCTCTTGTTCTAGGATTTATTTGTCTTTCATTGCCTTGGGTATGGATTTCCTTCCCAATTAACTGAGTTGATTATTCTGTTTGATTGCTTGCCTGATTCCCACGTCTTTCTTCATTCCAAGATGCTGATCTTTGTTTTCTATACGTTTGCATATGGAAATATATAGCCTGGAAAAAGATCCTTTCTTTGATACTCATAGGGCCATTTTTCTAGAAACCCAAATAAGCGCTTCATGCACATTGACTCAGGCTGCCCAAGGGCAAATTTTATTGCCCAAAGGGCTCTCATTGATATTTTATGGGACCCACATAGGCCTTTCCAGGGAAATTATAAACCTATAGATTCAATTTCTATTACCAATTTTTCTTATTTCTATGAAATACAAAAATATTCAGACCATGGCCAGAATATTGTTAAATTATCAGCTCACTTGAATCTCTTAAATGTATTAAGTAGAGAAAAGGAGAAGAGATACATCTGTTTTTAAGGGGAAAAGGGACATCTAATTTTTTTTAGATTAAAGGTCTCCAGTTAACATAAGTCTTCATTTCTTTTTTTTTTTTTGGTCTGTAAATATGAATGCCATTTTTAGTTATTCAATCACTGATGCTTTGTTTTAAGCAGGGATAATCACATTTATTCTCAACCTTATATTTTAAAATATGTTTACAGTTTACAGGGTGTTGCTGATTGTATTTTTCAAATACGGCATAATGATATTTCTCAACCTGCAGATTATTCTTATAATGTGAGCTTATGCTCCTTCATCAAAAGATTGTCTGTGCCCAATCCCCTTAAGCCTGGACAGAACTTTGTAACTGTCTTAACTAGTAGAATGCAATCAGAAGTGACATTACATGACTTCCAAGGACAGGTAATAGAGTAAAACTGAAGAACGTTAAAATGACAGGAACTGACATAAGAACTAAAGGAAGAACAAAAGTTAAAAAAAAAAAATCATTCAGTAGTAGTTCTCACACTTTAGTGTAGGTCATCAGAAATATTTGGAAGGCTTGATTAAAGAGATTTACTGGCCCCACTTCCATATTTTCTGATTCAGAAATCTGAAGTTGGGTTTGAAGAGTTGCATTTCTAAAAAGTTTTTATATCATGCTGATGTGGCTGGTTCAGGGACCACACTCAGAGAAATAGGAATGAAAGAAAATATCAACTAACAAAATAGGAAAATTTTAGTAAAAGTTAAACAACTAAAAAATGAAAAGGTTCAGTGCTATGTTTCTCCAATAGTATATAAAATTGGAGAAAACAACAAATATTTTAATAATAGCTAAAATAATTTTGGCATAAGGCCTTTAGTTCTTAAGCATCCCTTGACAAACCAAACAACTGTAATTAGTAAGTGATTATTTAGTATACTCTCTCAGTCATACATCTAAGCATCACCTTTAAATCATCAGTTCTATAAAAGAGCACACAATTTTGGCAAGAAAGCCCAGTTTAAGAGGATCATAAAGACAAGAAAACAAGAAAAAGAACCAGACTTTTACACTTACCCTATTCAAGAAATTCTAAATGCAAACATCTCACGTGAAGATACCTTGGCCTTTGTACCTAAATTACAATGTTTTGGGATTAGCCTTTTTCTGGGCAATTAAAAAAAAATTATATAGCTAAATTCTGTGACAAATACAGTTAAAGTAACCATGAAAGAGCTAGAAGTAAGCCCAAATTACTCACGTGATCACAGTTACAAGCCAAAATAGCTGAGCGCATTGCTGATCTACAATAGTCTTCTAAATGCTTAATTAGGACATAATTGTGTGTTACCTGAAGGGTTACAATGCCAATAAAATAAGTTTTTTCTTTTTTTCTTAGGAGAAAAAATGTTGGGATAAGGAGAGGCAGTCACAGCTGTCTCCTAATAAAATAAAATGCAGTATTTTTAAATTGTCAGGCATTCTTTCAATCTAGAAGTAACCCTGTTACATACTTTTCCAGTTATTATCCCACATATCTAACACTAACAAGAAAAAGAAAATGTTAACATTGTTTCATTATTTTACAAATATCCTTTACTCATGTATACTCATTCTCAATAACAAGAGACAATTTTTTCTTCTTCCTATGAGAAAACATCTAACAAAACAAATAAAATGAGTTGTATATACACGGTAACATAGGAGCATTGATAGTATTTGGCACTATTCTCAAATACCTAGGTAAAACTTTCAAGCTCCAGTTGCCTTAAAAAATGTCAGTTACCCAAGGAACAGATAGCCAGATGGTTAAATATTTCAACTATTTTCCAAATAACACCAGCAACAATATTGAATCCAGTAATTAGTATCTGTGCTATGACTTTATGAATGCAAAACAGGAAAATACTGCTTCTAGATAAAATTTTATATCTAAACGTCACAATTTCTTAAGGGATTTTATTTTTCCTTGGCCAAAACATTGTTTACTTGGTGCCAATACACTAATTATCCAGAAAATTAACAATTATTTTTTTCTTCATTCAACACAAGTATTTTGAACAAACCCTAAGTGCCAGGCTAGGTAGGCATCAAGCACATTCCAAAAATAAAATATAATTCTTTCCTCTCAATGATCTACATTGTCTAGTAGATGTTAACCATGAAAATAAATAATTATAATACATTTCAGTGAGTGTTGTTTTAGTGACAAGAACTGAATCATTAAGTGGTATGGTTCGGCTGTGTCCCCACCCAAATCTCATATTGAATTGTAACCCGCAATTCTCAGGTGTTATGGGAGGAACCTGGTGAAAGGTAATTAAATCATGAGAGCAGGTCTTTCTCATGCTGTTCTTGTCATAGTGAATAAGTCTCATGGGATATGGTGGTTTTTAAAATGGGAATTTTTCTGCACAAGCTCTCTCTTTGCCTGCTGCCATCCACGTAAGATGTGACTTGCTCCTCCTTACCTTCCGCCATGATTGTAAGGCCTCCCCAGTCATGTGGAACTGTAAGTGCATTAAACCTATTTTTTTCCCCAGTCTCGGGCATGTTTTCATGAATAGCATGAAAACAGACTAATACATTCAGACACAAAGAAGGGTTAATAAATCACTGTATTAATTTGATAAAGAAACTCTTCATAAAGGTTTGACATTTAAATGCACAGATATTTGCCTACTAGAAAATATGAAGACAAAATTACAAGAAAAATAATGTAAAAATATCTATTGGGTAGCCTAGTAAGCATACATAGTAAAACAATAATTGAAAGTAAGTCACCCTGAATTCAGTGGCAAGAGATGACCCTTAAGAGGAAAGCATAATATGGATCATGAGTGACTCAGATACCAGGTTCTGGTTAACACCTGTAGCCAACAATTAGTTAGTAAGGGAGCAGCATTATTTATTTCATTTCAGATTAATTTACCATAATTGTTTCACTAAAGAATAAGCCCTCGAGAGAATATTATACTCAAAGGAAATGGATTAATTTTCATGAAGGGGAAAGTGATACTTGTAGCATTTTCCATATTGCCAAGATGGTGGCTCAACTCTGCAGCTACAGAGCGAATGATGTGGAAACTCATCCCTGGGCCCCTGGCTGGGGTAGAGGATTGAAGCTGCCCAAAGTAGACCATCCCTTCCCCAACATCACACAGGAGCCTCCAGTAGTCCCTTAGGGACAGTGTGTAGACACAGTTAAAGAGTTCTTGAGCTCTATAAAGTACAGAGGAAGAAACTGTTTGACTGCTCTATGAATTAGTACCAACATTTATTTAGATTAGATAAGACACTTATGGTACATTGAAAGCAAAGTGATTAAAAACACATTTACGCAAATCTCATTTGTGGCAGATAGGACTCTCAGATTTGGCAGTTGTGTGATCTTAACAAATATGGCTTTAATAATGCATTAAGATTTAATTTATGGATTTTCCATATTGGATTGTTTAGAAATTAGTGCCCATTTGGGAAAGATCCTACTGCACTGAAATTAGTGTGGGGGGACTGGTATAAGGTTAATGGATTTGGGTGTTTAGAATACATTCATTTATTTAGTTTATCAGAAAGGCAGCCCGAGGCTTCAAAACTAAGACTATCACCATCTGCATAGCAACAGTTTGTATTCATCAAAATATTTAGTGAAAACAACCAGATCAAAGTCCTATCAAATCTACAAAGAGGACCTGTGAGCCCCTTAGCCCAATTTCAGAGCACTAAAATGTGACCCTGAAGAGGTTAAATTCTTTGTCTACTGTCATACTACTAGGATAAGCAAAGTCACAACTAAATTCAGGTCTTCTGACTAAATCCAACTTTTCTTAGCTACACCATAGGGTCTCCAGTTCTGTGGTTATTTATTTGCATGAAAGAGAAGAACTTTATTCTCATATAGGCAGAAGCCATTAGCCCAGATTGGGTATGCATATATCAGTCCCCCAGGACTTTGTGGTTGGTTAGCATACAAATCTTATGAAGCATCAGCCTGGTCTGCAACACTCTCTTTTTTTCTGGGAATTTACCTCACAATTCAAAGGAATGGACGTCTTAGCACCATGTTCAACCCACTCCTCCACTTTCTATGCTATGGTGCAGTATTTTGGAATTGTGGCTGAGAGGTTCTCTTCCCCTTTGAGCTATTCTCTTGAAGTAACGTGAACTCTGAAACTGCGGGGATTCTAGCAGAAGAAGTACAGGTAAAGTGACTGCAGACGACAAGAACAAAGCCAGCAGGCAGCAAGACACAGAGAAAAGACCAGGTAGCCTCAGGGAGAGAGTGCCTTGGTTCTTCATTATTTCCCAGTTCCCACTTGCTCTCCAACATCAAGGGTCTCCTGTACTTTCTACTCTTGCATTCTGAAATGTATTTCTGAATCCTCACAATAAATTCATACCGGGAAGCGCCATCTCAAACGAGAGACTCTCTAAGAGAAAGTGTGAAGCCATGAGGATTCCCTCTAGCTAGCTACAAAGTGGGCAGTCTTTGGAAGTACATTGGAATAATATGAGAATATGCTTGAGCAGCTAAAAGTGTACAAAACTGGAAACAGACAAACTCTCTTTCAGACTTTTTACACTGAAAGTGGAAAAAATTAGGGCATGATCCATAGAGACAGTTGGTTCCTAGGTTAAAACATTTATAAGAAAATTCTATGCTCCACCTCTCTATTAGTTAGGATATGCTAAGAGATATAACAAAAATAAAAAATCAAAGTTCCAAAAGCTTAGCATGCGAAAAGCTTATTTCTCACTAAGGCAAATGTTCCGTTTAGGCAGCTGCCTCGCACAGATATCCTACAAATAGTAACTCAAGGACAAAAGCTTAGTTAATCAGTGGCTTACTATGCCCTAGTTCTTTCTTTTAATTAATCAATGAATTATTTTTTTAGACTTGTTCTGAGTGCCATCATAGCTTCATAGCTCACTGCAGCCTTGATCTCCTGGGCTCAAGAAATTTCTCAGCTTCAGCCTCTTGAGTAGCACATGCTTGGCTAATTTATTTTATTTTATATATAATATATATTTTTATATTATATTATAAATGTAATTATATTTATATATGTATAAAATATATTATAAATATTATATATATATATTGTGTGTGTGTGTGTGTGTGTGTGTGTGTGTGTGTGTGTGTGTATGTGTGTGTGTGTTGTGTATGTTTATTTTTTTTGGAGATGAGGGTGTCACTTTGTTGCCCCAGGCTGATCTCAAACTCCTGACTTCAAGTGATCCTCCTGCCTTAAACTCCCAAAGCACTGGGATTACAGACATAAGCCACCACACCCAGCCTCCTAGCTCTTTAATTCCTTTGTTGAATCCTCTCTATCCAGGCAGTGAAGGAGAAAATTCAGAAATTTGAAGCTTTCCAAGTTAAAACACTGCCTACCTCAGACTCCAAACAAGAAGAGTTAAGACTGAAAAAGATTTTGAGCTACAAAAGCCCCTTAATTCTGTGCCCCACAAAAAAATGACCAGATTCAGGGTACAGCCATCTCATCTATTATTTCAGATAGTCTTTAAGTGAACAGCCACTAACCGAGAAGGAGACACAGGATGAGAAAGAAAAGGCATAAGCCAACCTTGAGAAGTACATCTAGGAAAGAACTCTGGATGGTCACTGGCACATGACGCCTAATGCAAGCCCACTAATTTTATAAAGGAATCACGTTACCAAAAGCAATGAAAATCCCTGACTTCATACACTTTTGACTAGAGCAGTCTTAATATGAATTTTGGGCTCTTAGATTTGCACCAGCAGGAATGGGCTCCAAAACTCTGTAGCCACTAAGGAGAGCAAGGTTCTCAGTGTCAATTTCCAAGGTGGAGAATAATAAAAAAGTAGAGCCTGAGTCTGCAGAGAATAGCAAACAAGGTAGTGTCTCTAAAACAGCAAACTCAGGTTCTAATCAAGGAACTTTCCTCATTCTTTGAGTAAGATTTTGCAACTTTTATGGGCCAATTATTGCCATGCCGCTACCACTTGTCCTGTTTCTATATGAGAGATTTATTGCTGTTGTGTGTGGTTTGTCCATAATTATTTGGGAAAAGGTATAGTGCAGACAACTTGTCTTTTTAGCTCTAATGTGGATCAAGATGCCACATTATAATCTGATGGAGATGACTGGGAAACACTTAGAAACATCTATAAGTGTTTCTAAGCATAAAAAGTATGAAAACAGTTTCTAAGCATAAAAAGTAACCAGGTGGGGTTTTGAGTTATCTCAAAGTGTGTGGAAAAGAGTGAAACAAACATTTGGTCACCAAAGTCTGAGGCTGTTGCAGTTGCAGAGATTGGTTCAGTGTTTACCAAATTAATGTTATTCTCCTCAAGGGCATACAGCCAGACATTTCCTTCTTTGCAATTAGAAACAGCCACGTGACTGAGTTCTGGCCAATGGGAGGGCACCTTCCATTTCTGGACCTTGGCCGTGTAAAGTCCTCATGACCAATTACCTCTCTCTCCCTGTTGACTAGTTGGATTTAGAAACATTTTTGAAGATGGTAAAAGTCAGCATAATTCCCTAAATGGCTGTCTTCTCCATTGGTGGCTATCTAGACTCTATGCAAGTTACTGACATAAACTGAGATTTGGAAGTTCATTTGTCAACATCTAGAATGATCTTAGCTAATAAACACCTCTACCCCTATTTAAAAAAAAGCTTAATGATCTGACTGAGACAATGTCGGTTTCAGACAACTAGAATAGTAATAGCTAAGATGATCTAACTGTGTTAACTATTACTTAGGATCATCCAAGTACTGTAGGTTACTTTGTTCACAGCCCAGCTCCAGTGGAATAAAAATAACCTAAATAAATCAAAGCAAACAGCAAGTACAAATAAAACAGAATACTTTGTTCTCTAAAGATCAAACGCAAATCAAGCCTCTACTATCTCCAAGTCTTTATCCTCAATGATACCCTGAGGTGAAGGTCATTTTGAAGAAAGTAATAGCGATAGAGTTGCATGCAGATCTGCTGGAAAGCTGAAGTCTCACACTACCCAGGGCCCAAATTTTGTTTTTAATTCAAATAGACAAGGATAGTCCCAGATTATTAATTTTCAAGGATCCTAAAGATATTTTATTGTAAGCTACAGACTCCAAGACGAAAGTGAAGGTGTTATAGGAGTTGTAGTATCAGATAAAATGCCACCTCAAGAGGGCTCTTGAGGCTGTCCATCAGAGGCCCTTTGTACTCTTTAGGACTGGTTACAAAGGCACAAAGAAGTGGTATGTGGAGACCACATATCACCCCCAAAGGATAATCCTACCCCCAACTATTCCCATGGTTCCCTGAAGATCCTGAACAAGAAAAAGCCGCCCAGGGCAGGGCAGGGAAAAATAGCGTGCAGGTTTTTAAACCAGTTGTTACACATGGCCACGATAAACAGCTGATGCTTTCACTTACTGTTCTGTGCCTATTTCGGTATGCTCTTTATCCTTTGGACACATGATTGCATATATTAGCATCGAGACGTTGGTTTTGCCTCATTTGCTAAATGGGATTTTTTTGGTGGCAATTTTCTCTTCCACCCCCAACCACCTCCCCACTATAGGTCAAAAGTTGCCATTGTCTCTGAATATAACAACTGCCTGGGTCTAAGGGTCACCAAGCCTTTGAAAATGGTTGACTTCTTTCACAGAGGGGCCAAACTCAAGAAGATCCATGACTATTTGGGAAGAAGGAAAGCTATCTGTCAAGCAGCCAAGGAAAAAATTAAGATGATACCTTCAAAGATGTCTCCCAGTCCATGGCAATGTTCCTTGTATGGGAACTGACCTCTTCCACTAACAGAGGGTAATAACGCCTCCGACAGTCTGTTCACATAATGTGAGTGTACATATGCCCTGTTCTGGACATAATTCATAAGTCAGAAATGGGCACAGCATTGAAGCTGAACAAATAGACAATTTTTCCTGAAAATTTAGTTTGAGTTTCTACATTAGCCTAGTGGTCCACTTAACTAAGATAGTACAACAGCAGAAGAAATGAAGCTAGTCTCTTCTACTAAGATCACAGAAAAGAAGGTGAAGCCAGAATGTCAAGAGCAGAGAATCATGCAAACAAACAAGGAAAAGCAGAGACAACAGCTCATGAATTCCAGGAAGAATTAGATGAGTGTGGGCACACGGATTTCCGATTATTCCTGCTTGAAATCAAGCTGTACTCAACAACCTTCAATACTGCAAGATAACTCTGCATCTTCCAAATGTATATGTATTTTTTCTTAAACGAACTCAAGTTGGTTTTGTTTCTTAATGCCAGAAGTACAGGACAACAACCAGGCACTCCCTTTGAAGTCAGTCCCTTTGCATAATTAATTCCCTAACCTTAGCTTAACCAGTTCACTTACTTCATTTTCCCCATTGTCAGTCTACTGATACTGTCATGCCCCCTGGCCACATCTCATAATGGCTATCAAAGGATTCACAGTATTCCTCACCAGGTGTTTTTTTTTTTTTTTTAACTTTGCTAACTGCAAAAATTTATTTCCCTTTGCTTTATTAAAGTCAGATTTCAAATATGTAAGGATTAACCTTTATACGCTTATATGGCTGCTATTCTGCTACTAATTCCATTCATCTTTTATCTATTTCACATTTGGCATTACTTAAAGAGGAGATACTGTATGCTGTCTGATCAGACTTGTCGTTTTCTTTTTATCATTTGCTTTTGATATACTGAATTCATCTGTGTTTCATTCAGGTTTACCACATGGTTATTTGAGTCGATCTAGCCAGGATCTCCTCCTGGGCTTTACATTCACTGTCCAAGGCCTTCCACAAGGACACGCTACATGTTACATGATCACCTTAGCCATCATGGATAGTAGCCACATTGACAAGAGAACATAATACTGGTCTACCATGAGTAGGACATATGCTATTTTTTTTGTCTTAAATCTCGTATTTCAATGACCCCCCTAGTCTCCCTTCTCATTTGACTGAATTAAGACAGTTTATCCTATATCTTATTTTAAAATAATGACTACTGAGAAAAATAACACCAAGGATTGTCATCTCCCAAGAAACAAAGCCTTACCTCTCTGATCTTTATTCTTTCTGAAATAGCCTCCTATTTTTCCACAGCTTAAGGGTCAGTTAAAATCTGACCACATTTAATGTAAAATAGAGTTCAGCAATCAAACTGTGCTATCACCAAAGTAAAGCATGTTAACACCTGAAAATACTTAGCTTCTGATAGACTAGATATGAATCAAAGACAGTTTTGTTTTCTTTACATCTTTGCTTTGGGTTTTTTATTCCTTTATACTTTGGTACAAATGCATTCTCTAATTAATACAGAAACACTAGACTTTACTGAATACTTCTAGCCCCATGGCCTATGTGACTCCATCCACAGATAAGTTATTTTACTAGCCATTGGAAAACCTGAAAGGACACAGTGGTGTGAAATTCTCCCTGCAGTGTCCTGGGGATCTGCTATTCCAGGCCCGGCTCAGATGAGACTACTCAAGGGAGGCAGGTCTGCTCTTCCTTTGCCATCCTAATCCTTGGACCAGTAGGCTAACCCAGGCATGCTGTTTTCATGGTGATAACAGAAACACCAGCAAACCCCTCCACATCCACTCAAGGCTTGGTGCTGGCACACCATTATTTCTGCCTTATTTTATGAACCAAAGCAAGTCACCCAGCCAAACACCAATGCCAGGGTTCAGGAAAAATACTGCATTTTTATGTCAGGAACTCAAAAATCACATGTCAAAGGTCCTAGATAGAAGGAAAGATGAAAAGTCACGGATTATAATACAATCTGCCACAACCCAACTAGTCTTCTATTATTATGTTTACTATGAAAAAACTGCATTCAATATTTTTAAATACTTTCCAGCTTTAGCCTTATGATTCTGTGTAAACTTTTCAATGTATTGCTTTACAATTCCAAATTATTTTTGTTACTCTAATAATTATAGATATCTGTTCAGATTAAATTCATAACATATTACAGATGCCTCATGATATATGATACATATATTCTTTTTCCAGAGAGAATTACAATTAAATTATATTAGAAAACTTATTAACTGTTTTTCTAAAGTTACGAGGAAAAATGATTTTTGTCCTTTTGGTTGTAAATCACATATCTTCAGATATTACTGGCCCACAGAAATGAATGAGGTGGTATTAGCATTTTTGCCACATCATAGTTTACTGGTTCTGTAATCCACCTATATAAATTGCTGCAGCTCCAGACTTCACACCCACACATCTATTAAATCATTTTTAAGTGTCCCCAGGTTGTATTGTGTATGCTTATAAATAAATTCACTTATATTCCTCAGCTCCAGAAACTTTACTGATACCTTCTCCCAGCAAATACACTAAATGGCAGCAACTTTGTTGAAGTATTCTTACCGTGAAATACAACACACCCATATTAAGCATACCTTTCTATTAGTTTTGACAATTTTATTCACCTGTGTAACCTTTGCCACAGCAAAAAAATAGAGCATTTTTATCATCTACAAAAGGTCCTATGTGCTCCTTCACATAAATCCTACACCTTCTACTCAGCTACAAACACTGACCTACTTTCTGTCAATCAGATTAAATGTGTTTTTTTAAAGGTTCATACAAATGGATTTTTACATTAGGTTTTGCATCTGACACTTTTATATCAGCAAGATTTTATTGTGACTCATTTATGCAGTTGCACAAATGAGTCTATTTATTCCTTTACATTGCTGAGTAATATTCCATTCTGTGTATACACAGCAAATTGTTTATTCATTAACTGTTGAAGAACAGTTGAGATTTTTCCAATTAAAGTTATCACAAATAAAACTAATATAACATTTGCGTACAAGTATTTTCATAGCTACTTGGTATGCATTTAACCACTATAGTGTTGTATAATGGTATTTAATCATAGTTTTAATTTACATTTTACTGTATATTAACCTTTAAAAAACACAATATGTTTAAAAAACACAAATTCAAGATTTGATTTAACTTTGTTAGGGTACTTATAGAGTACCTTATATCTAGGGAATGTTTAGTCCCATATCTAAGTCAAAATCTTTATCAACATCTACTGAATACCTTGGTGATGAGTGAGGACACTCACATCTAGTTAGTTGCAACTTAAACAATCCTGTACAACAATCCAGTTGTACAAAGTCCAGAAATTACTCAACTCACAGCTCACTCATGTTTGTTTGTCCAACATCATAGAATTTCACCCTATACATGTTCGACTTAATATTCAGAAGAAACTCAACAGGATGCCTATGAACACTTGTGAAGCTTCTTTTTTCTTTTCCTTTTGGATTCCCCATTTCTAAAATCTGTCTTTACAATTTTCAACCACGGTCTGCTTGGGAACCTCTTCCCAAGGAGGAGATCTAGAAGGTACCTACAAGAAGCAAGTCAAGGTGATTGTAGGGCTAACCTTATTTTTTTATCCTCTCTCAAGGATCAAAGTTTTACACTGTCTGGTTTCCAATATATGAAAACTATCACTTTATATATTGTAATTGCTTTATAGTTGTGTATGACAAGAAGGTAAATGCTATATCTATTAATCCATTGTGGCCAAAAGCAAAGAAAACTTTACCATTATATTCTATCTGAGAAGCAGGTAAAGCACTATACACAAGGAATAATTTGCTAGTGGCCATTGTTGTTATTTAACACCAAGCATGAGAAACAGTAGACATTTTTTAATTATTCTAAATCAAAAGACACTAAAGTATAATATGTTGCTAATCTGACTTATAATTAAATAATATAATTAAGGGCAGCATGGTGGAGTGGAATGGTTTTAAAGAAAACTACTAACCTTTTTCTGATTCAAAATTGTATGATAACAATCTAGAGAGCAGTCCTTGACCAGACATGGTGGCATGTGCCTATAATTCCAGCACTTTGGGAAGCCAAAGTGGGCAGAAAACCTGACATCAGGAGTTTGAGACCGGCTTAGCCAACATGGCAAAACACCTCATCTCTACTAAAAATACAAAAATTAGCCAGGAATAGTGGGGGGGGTGCCTACTTGAGAGGCTGAAGTAGGAGAATCACTTGAAACCAGAAGACAGAGGTTGCAGTGAGCTGAGATCACTCCACTGAACTCCTGCCTGGGTGACAGAGAGAGACTCCATCAAGAAAAAAAAGAAGGAAGGAAGGAAAGAAAGAAAGAAGGAAAGAAAGAGAGAGAAAGAAAGCAAGAAAGAAAGAAGAAAGAAAGAAAGAAAGAAAGAAAGAAAGAAAGAAAGAAAGAAAGAAAGAAAGAAAGAGAAAGAAAGAAAGAAAGAAAGAGAGAAAGAAAGAGAGAGAGAGGAAGGCCCTCTTCAAGGAGAACCACAAACCACTGCTCAACGAAACAAGAAAGGACACAAATACATGGAAAAACATTCCATGCTCAAGATTAGGAAGAATCAGTATCATGAAAATGGTCATACTGCCCAAAGTAATTTATAGATTCAATGCTATCCCATCAAGCTACCACTGACTGTCTTCACGGAATTGAAAAAAAAAAAATCTTAAACTTCATATGGAACCAAAAACGAGCCTGCATAGCCAAGAAAATCCTAAGCAAAAAAAAAAAAAAAAAAAAAGCAAAGCTGGAGGCATCATGCTACATGACTTCAAACAAAACTACAAGGCTACAGAAATCAAAACAGCATGGTACTGGTACCAAAACAGAGATTTAGGCCTCAGAAATAAAACCACACCTCTACAACCATCTGTTCTTTGACAAACCTGACAAAAACAAGCAATGAGGAAAGGATTCCCTATGTAATAAATGCAGTTGGGAAAACTGACCAGCCATATGCAGAAAGCTGAAAATGGATCCCTTCCTTACACCTTATACAAAAAGTAACTCCAGATGAATTAAAGATTTAAACATAAAACCTAACACTATAAAATCCCTAGAAGAAAACCTAGGCAATACCATTCTGGATATAGGCATGGGCAAGGACTTCATTACTAAAACACCAAAAACAGTGGCAACAAAAGCCAAAATAGACAAATGAGATCTTATTAAACTTACAAGCTTCTGCACTGCAAAAGAAAATATCATTAGCATAAACTGGCAGCCAACAGAATGGGAAAAAATTTTTGCAAGCTACCCATCTGACAAAGGGGTAATATCCAGAATCTACAAAGAACTTAAACAAATTTACAAGAAAAAAAAAAACAACCCCATCAAAAAGAGGGCAAAGGGCATGAACAGACACTTTTCAAAAGAAGACATTTATGTAGCCAACAAACATAATAATCACTGGTTATTAGAGAAATGCAACTCAAAACCACATTGAGATACCATCTCACACCAGTTAGAATGGCGATTATTAAAAAATCAGGAGAAAACAGGTACTGGAGACACTGTTGGTGGAAATGTAAATTAGTTCACAATTGTGGAAGACATTGTGGTGATTCCTCAAGGATCTAGAACTAGAAATACCATCTGATCCAGCAATCCCATTGCTGGGTATATACCCAAAGGACTATAAATCATTCTATTATAAAGACACATGCACATGTATGTTTATTGCGGCACTGTTCACAATAGCAAAGACTTGGAACCAACCCAAATGTCCATTAATAATAGACTGAATAAAGAAAATGTGGCACATATACACCATGGAATACTATGCAGCCATAAAAAAGAATGAGTTCATGTCCTTTGCAGGAACATGGATGAATCTGGAAACCATCATTCTCAGCAAACTGACACAAGAACAGAAAACCAAACACTGAATGTTCTCACTCATAAGTGGGTGTTGAACAATGAGAACATTTGAACACAGGGAGGGGAATATCGCACACCAGGGCCTGTGGGGGCGTGGAGGGCTAGGGGAGGGATAGCAGGGGTTGAGAGTATTAGGGAGGGATAGCATTAGGAGAAATATCTAATATAGATGACAGGGTAATGGATGCAGCAAACCACCATGGTACGTGTATACCTATGTAACAAACCTGCACGTTCTGCACATGTACCCCAGAACTTAAAGCATAATAATATACATATATATGTTATATATATATTATTATGTATAATATATATATATAAATAAAAAATATATAAAAATAAAATAAAATAGCAACAAAAGGAATCCCTGGTTATTCACTGTTCCAAGTACTGTTCCAACATCCTTCACAGATAAGTGTCCGAACAAATAATATAAATTGTCAATATCCAATTCTGTTCAAATATTAAGAGAAGGATATAGGTAACACAAAAGTGGTATATACAACATTTGGAGAGAGAACATCTATTTGAACACACATTAAACAAAGGAAATAAATATAAAAGATACAATCATTTCAGAGTAAAGTAGGAATGGAAAGGAAAAATGATACCATGTGAAAAAGTAGATTAAAGGTCATACTTTGGGAATTTGATTTCACTATTCCAAAAAAAAAAATTTTTAATAAAACTGATCCAATGTATCAAAAATATAACAAAAGATATGAACTCTGAAACAAAAGATTCAGAACCAGTTATTAGGTAAGAAATAAGATGCAACAGTTATTTACTAAGCAAATAAATTCAATGGAAAATAATCCAATTGCAGGACTTAACTTGGAATATATACAGTATTACTAGATAATATATACAATAAATTGATAAGGAAGACATTTTAAGCAAAATCATAAAAAAGTGAAATGAAAGGGAAGAAATAAATTAGAAAGTGATGGATATGGAGGACAAGCATATGAGGGTGGACAAACAGCTGCTTGATATGTCTAAAGAAGAGACGTGATCAAATGAAGTAAAATCTGTTCATAAGTAAAAGAAACTTATGGGAAAATGAGACCAAATCTATAAGTGAACAAGTCTTCCATATTAGGAAATAAAAAATCCACAAATACTAAGACATGTCTTCTTGATGATATTCTTTAATTTCAAGAGTTACGAAGAAAACCTTAGTAGGTGGAAAAAAGGTAAATGATCTACCAATAAAAGAAAAAACAACATGACTGTTCTAAACGTTCTCAATAACCTCTGATAACAGTGTAGCAATTTCTACAAAATTTTGATGGGAAAAGTTATTGACAAAATTACACATTCAGTCTAGTTATTAATCATCTATGAAGGAATTAAACAGGCAACCTTAGATATTCAGGGAATATATAATTATTTTACACACACACACACACACACACACACACACACATATACACACTTACATACACACACTTAGACCAATCTAAGAAAACAATAGATTCACATAAGGAACAACAGATTCACATTAAAAATCTGTTATTAACAATCTAGAGCGGATAGGCCCAGTGGTTCACATCTGCAATACCAGCACTTTGGGAAGCCAAGGCGGGCGGATCACCTGAGGTCAGGAGTTCGAGACCAGCATCTCTACTAAAAATACAAAAATTAGCTGGGCTTGGTTGCGGGTGCCTGTAATCCCAGCTACAAAGCTGAGGGAAGCTGAGGCAGGAGAATTGGTTGAAACCAGGAGGCTGAGATTGCAGTGAGCTGAGATTGCAACATTGCACACCAGCCTGGTGACAAGAGTGAAACTCTGTCTTGAAAATAACAACAACAAAACAGTCTAGAGGGAAACAGGGAATAAATCCAAACATAAATTTGTTTTAAATATTGATAGAATTTTAAAAAGCAAATTGCTATAGTATTGTAAAAGTTAATGCTACAAACAAATAATTTAAAAAATAATAGTAATAAAATTAAATAACAGATTAGCAATGAAACCCAAGGTCATGTTGCCGAAAAAGGAAAAAGTAAGTGGAGAATGTTATTATCTTTTAGGAAAATGGAGGAATTTAACATCCGTTATTTAATTTCAGATGTCTGTAAATTGGGAAATGCATAAAATACATATTCCAGCTTATTATTTGAAATCATCAAATAATAATTAGTTGAACTGAAAACATGCAGCCCACTTAACAATTTAGTAAGAGTGGAGGGTAGAGATTGAGGAACAAATGACACAGAAAAATTTAGTAAATAATAGAATCAACAAAGAAATTTAAGGCAAACATGAATAACATGGAAAACATCTAACCTTATTGCTATGATTTAAATGTCTTCTTCAGAACTCATGTTGAAATTTAATACCCAGTATTGAGAGTTGGGATCTTTAAAGGTGACTAGGTCATGAGGGCTTTGCTCTCATGAATAATTAATGCCATTATCAAGGGGCTAAATTAATCACCATAGGAGCGCCACCTTTTTTTTTTTTTTTTTTTTTTTTTTAGGCAGAGTCTCGCTCTGTCGCCAGGCTGGAGTGCAGTGGCACGATCCCGGTTCACCGCAACTTCCATTTTCCGTTTTCAGGCAATTCTCCTGCCTCAGCCTCCCGAGTAGCTGGAACTACAGGCATGCGCCACCACGCCCGGCTAATTTTTTGTACTTTTAGTAGAGACGGGGTTTCACCATGTTGGCCAGGATGGTCTCGATGTCTTGACCTCGTGATCCGCCCGCTTTGGCCCACTCTTTTTCCTCACTCTGTCTTCTGTGCACTTGCCATTTTTGCCCTTTCTCACTATGTGATGTCCTCCTGCCATGTTGTTCTACCAAGACGCCCCTTACCCGTTTTGGGGCAGTCCCTAGATTTTGGACTTCCCAGTTTCCAAAATCAAAGCCAAGTAAGTTTTCTTTCTTTATAAACTATATATAGTAGGATTAAATATATAATATAGTGGGATTTAAAAAAGGTTTTTTTTTTAAGTTTAGTATTTCTCAACATTGGCAAATGAAAATTTTACATTACAAATCTGCCAAGATAGAGAGGTAAACCAGTTTCCTACATTGGAATGTAAGTCTAAAAACATTGAGAAGACTTGAAAGATTTCAAGCAGGAGCTTGACCTAATAAGATTTGCATTTCTACAGAATAATTCTGGAGGCAGTGATGAGAATGAATTCGATCAGCCTTTCCAATTTCAGGACTACTGGCATTTTGAACTGCATAATTCTTTACTGGGGGTGGGGGCGGGGGCGGGGGGGCTGTTCTGGGCATTGTAGAATGTTTGGCAATATCCCTGACTTCTACGTAGTAGATGCCAGTAACATCCCCAACTAGTTATGAAACCAAAATGACAATCAAATACCTTAATATTCAAATACATTTAGAGCTTCATGAAAAAATAATTGCCTCAACTGGGAAAAATTGCCCCAACTGGGAAACACTGCATGAGAAGGAATCAAGGAGGTGTGAGAAGACTGGATAGCAGGCTGTTGAATGGAGCAGACAAAAGGTAGCATATACTTACATTCCAAGGTTGAAGTGTAAATAGGGGACGTTGAATAAATATGAATGCTCAAGAGTGCAGGAATGATCTTAATCATCCCTTGAATGTTGGATATGGGGGGTAAAGAAGAATTGGATATTAACCCTGGATTTTTTTGCTTAATTTATGTGGATTAATAATTTTAAAATGGAGACTATAGGACAATAAGCAGATACATGGAGGGAAGATTTCAGTTTTGTTTTGGACTTCTTGACTCAAGTGTTTATGAAATATTCAAGGGATGATATATGTAAATGATGATAATCTCTGATTTGTGGAATTTCGTGTGCTGGTTTTTTGTTTCTTTTTCTGATTTTCTCTATTGTTTTACTTATCAAAGTATTAATTTTCTGAAAATGTATAATTCATATGATCAGAAAGTCATTATAACTTTTTCCAGTTTGAAAAAGTTATTATGTAATAAATTTTATGATCACAAATAATATGTTTTAAAAGCACACCCCCTTTAACCTTGTCTTTTTTCTATAATATTGTTCATGAGATATTAATGCACTTTTACATTTCTGGAGAAATTTTACATGCAATATATATCAAATGTATGTGCATTCCTTATTTTCTAGAAATTCAATGCTTATATCTACTTAATGCTAATATTAATGTTTACTTAGTAGACAAATATCACTCGAATTGATTATTTGCTTAATATATATGTCCTAAAAGGTCAAGTTGATTTTAATCTTTTATATTTTTATTTAATTCATAAAGTTAAGTTTGAATTTCCAACTTTTGATCCACTTGACAATGTGGATAAAAAAATCTAATCCATATGTTTCTATGATGAAGTATAAAAACACTAATTTTTTCATGTTTTTAAAGAGAAAAACAACCAGTAGTAAATAAGGTTTTCCCCAAAGACTGCATGTTCTCACTTATAAGTAGGAGCTAAACAATGAGAACACATGGACACAGGGAGGGAAACAACACACACGCAGGCCTGTCAGGAGGGTGAGCATCAGAATAAATAGCTAATGCACATGGGGCTTAATACCTAGGTAATGGATTGATAGGTGCAGCAAACCACCATGGCACACATTCACCTGTGTAACAAATCCACACATCCTGCACATGCATCCCAGAACTTAAAATAAATAAAATAAGGTTTAACTTTCTATAATTAATGCCAGTATACAGCACTACGATATCGTGTTTTTTGTTTTGCATTAGCAAAGTAAATTCCAGGAATAGGAAGGAAATTAATTCACATGTCAGCAATTCAATTTCTTCTGAATTTTCTGCATTGTGAGCATAAGGATCTCCAGTCAGAACAATTTTCATTTGTCTTTCTGGACTTCCTTTATTTTCAGTCCGGCTTAGGTAGATAGTAAATATTTTTTACAAGAACTTGGTTGGAAAATACTTTGTAGATATTTCTATTGTATTTTTGTCCAAGGAGTAGATGGACTCTTGCAGCTTACCAGGATCTACAGCACTGACAACATAATTAATGAAAAGTCACTGAATTGTGCAAAAGTCCAAAAAGGCCAAGAAACCAACAGTTCCAACTCACCATTCAGCACTCTTCCTTGAGACATTCCTTGCTCTAATTGTGATCTAAACCAGCTTGGCACCTGGGGAAGTGATCATTCTGCTAATGAGACTTTCCTGTTCACATACCTTACGTTTCCTCAGAGATGTTTGTCTTATCACAGCAGCTTATTGCATGCACTTTTGTTTTAACAATCAGTATCAAAACTGGTATTAGATAACATTGTGGACATAGTCATCACTTTGGCTGCCTCTAAATGTGAGCACTCAGAATGCAGATATGTGTTTTATCAGGTGTGTGTCTTTTGGTTAAGCCTCAGTACAGATATATTTTCAACATGTACATGGAATTTCGTTGTTATGCTGCATTAATTACCAAGGAAGGTGCTGGGAAGATGGTTTATTCTGTCAAATAAGAGCTCTGAGCTAAATTATCCAGTGCTAATTTATTAGGGCTACTAATATATACTCATCGTTAATCTGGTAAGTAAGACAACAATTATCTTGAAAAGTAAGAATCTTAGTACTAAGAAAATCAACAGATGAGCTTTGAAGGGGTGAGTGTGTCAGAGATGTAGTTGAATAATGCAAAACAAGCAAACAAACAAAACCCCATAAGTGCACAATTTACTTCTTACAGGGCCAACATTGTTTAAGGAATTAGAATTATAAATTATTATTAAATAAGAATGGTACAAATGGTTACTTTTAATGATGCCACCCTAACTGAAATTTTAGTAGGTAAAGGATGTGGCTAGGACAAACACAAAACCATTTAAAATGCATACTTGTTTTTCCATTATTTTCCCATTCAGCTATTTTCCCATTACATTACACAGCAACATATTATTCACGTGAAATCTAAGATATCTACATAACATTTTTATATGTGGAAGCAAATTTTGAAATTATAGCCATACTCATGGCCTAATTACTTTATAAAAATATTGGTTGTCTCTAGATTTTAAGTCTATATCAATTGGAAAAAAACTATTGGAAAAATTTATTGGAACAATCATTTTAAAAACCATATTATTGGAAAAAAACAACTCAACTTTTTGTACCTGCATTCATGTTGGTCTCTGCTTTTGGGCTTTCTGTAAGCCTGGGAAAAATGCATGAAGTTAAACTCTCATTATTATTTTCATTCAAACCAGCCACTGTTTAATTGGTGGAAAAAAATACCAAACAACACTTGGGGATTCCTGCTGAAAATTCTGTCTTGAGACCATGGCTTACCCACATTGGCAAAGATATTATTAATTTAGTTCTGGAATGGTTCTGCAACCACATTCATAAAATCTAAAATGAACACATTGGTTTTTTTTTTCTATTCTCCACTGTCAGTATTACTGAAAATATTCAAAAGGTAAAGGCCATGATGCCCAGTATCATTGTAGAAAATGTGACTGATGGAAGAGCTGGAAGGGAAAAGAAATAATTTGGTATAAGGATATAAATATGCATTTCTGAGTCATGCTCAAAAATACTTGTGTAATAAGTGAAATTGCTTTTTAATTAGAAATTTAAAAAGTAATATACAAAACAAATTTAATTGTATATAGAGACTGAAACTATGACAACAGATTTAGTTGATCTTAACTTAGAAATTCAATTAAGTAATAAAAGGCAATACAGCCATCTTTATTTGGCAATATGTTGGAAATTTATCAACAGTTTGCTTCTTTTTTTTTTTCTTTGCTTTTAACTCTGCAGCTTTTGTTCTATAGAGGCAAAACTTCTAATTCTGGAAACTAAAGAGCTTGTTCAAAGTAATTGTTGGTGTTTCAGAAGAAACTCAATTATGACATTGTTTTCCCCCATGCAAAAGGTGAACCAATTAAGGAATAAGACAAAAAAGTTATTGAGAATGAAGATCTTCAGAAATCATATGTATTGCTAATAAAACTGATACTGGTGAATGTGCCTTTGATACAGAACTACAACAGCTTCCTCAAGGCAGCCTAGAATTGAACAACGCAACCCCCAACTCAGAGGCTGAACCAAGTCCCCGCAGAAGTCTCTATGTGGAACCAATCTCTGTTAAGCTTACTTCAAGGGAGGGAGGGCTAGAAGATGTGCTTTCTACAGGAAGGCTGACTCTGGAGGGAAGGGTGGGGAAAGACAGAGGACATATGTCCCGTTCTTCCAGACTCAATAATGAGGGAACTCATGTTACCACCCTGGGGAGAAGTAAATGTTAAGATCCAAGTTTAGGAGCATTTAGAAAAAATATCTTTCTGTATGAAAACCACCATGGAAGCTTTCTTTCCACCCAAAATGAATATATGGAAACTAAAGTTCACAGAGAAACTAAAAAAATCCTAAAGCAACATTAACACTGCACAAGAGCACCAAATGCTTAGAGGGACTTCATATCTTTCTTCAAGAATACTAATTTATAGGAGCTCAGAAACCAGATTCTATTACATGACCAAAGTTTAATGAAAATAGTGTGGGCACATTTGATATAGTTTGGATGCCTGTCCCCTCCAAATCTCATGTTGAAGTGTGATCCCCAATGTTGAAGATGGGATCTGCTGGAAGGTGTTTGGGTCTTGGGGGTGAACACCACATGAGTGACTTGGTGCTCTCCCTGTGGTAATAAACAAGTTACCATAGGATATCATTATTAAAAGGAGTTTGGGACCTCCCCTCTACCCCTTGGTCTCTCTTGCATGTGACACACCTGCTCTCCCTTCACCTTCTACCATAAGTAAAAACTTCCTGAGGTCTCACCCAAAGTTGAGCAGATGCTAGCACCATGCTTATACTCCCTGCAGAACTGTGAGCTAAATAAAGAAATGCCTTTGTGGGTCACTGGCCCTGAAGTCACAGATACCCATAGACCTGAATGGGCCATTGATTCTGTATATTGGTTGTTACAGGGTAACTTTTGAAGACATATTGATATTGTTTGGCGATGTCCCCAACCAAATCTCATCTTTAATTTTAGCTTCCATAATACCCATGTGTTGTGAGAAGGACCCAGTGGAAGATAATTGAATCATGGTGGTAAATTTGTCTGATGAGATCTGATGGTTTTATAAAGGGAAACCTCTTTCACTGGGCTCTCATTCTCTCTTGCCAGCTGCCATGTAAGATGTGTCTTTTGCCTTCTGCCATGATTGTGAGGCCTCCCCTTACATTACCTTGAGTGAGAAGAGAAATCCAAGAATAACTGAGATTTTTTTCTTCCTGACATTGGTAGGATAGAGGGCTTAATAGGGAAATTAACTTAATATATAGAAAAGAAAGAGATGTATTGTTTCTTGCTTGCTTGAATTTGTTGTCTGACATTTACATCTATACAAAGTTCCAAGTACTCATTCTTTCATTATGATACAAAATAACATTCATTTGTAGAACCTGACAGATTCATATTTATTTATATAACAGCATAATAGGGAGAGCTGTATGCCAAAAATCAGGAAGGTTGTCTTTAAGCCTCACTATCATTGTTGACAATATAGTTTAAGTAGGTGATAATTCTTAGACAACTATCCTAAGAGCTTGTTTTGAAAGAAATAAGCAGGGAATTTCTAAATTGTTTTTAAACAATACTAACTCCTAGAATTACTATAATGATAATGATTGGGGGTATACACAAAACCATTACATTGTATATAGGTATAATTGAAGGAAGATAAGAAAATAGAAATTTCTACATGATAAAGACATAATTTACTTTCTTTATAATAATTCAATTCTATTTACCTTTTCACTTTAAAAATAAATCCAGCTATTACTCTATCTTGTTAGAGATCACAGGCTGCTATACACTTTACTTCCATTCTACCAGAAAAGGTCTAAGTATCAAATACGCCTTAGTAGACAACGTGGAGAAGTAAACCTCTCGAAGAAGATCTATCAATGACTTTAGTTTGATAATATTACCTGATGATCAGGGAAGATGCCTTTGTGTTATAATCTCTCCAACCTTCAATTTCCACTCAGTCATATGGTGACATTTTCTACTGCAGCAAAGATGAGATAAGAAACAGTGATTTGTGTAACATGTTATGGGAACTGAGAAGAGGAGAATGTAGTTCTACTGAGATGATAAGGAAGACTTCAAAGAGAAGTGAAACTTGATTGGTAGTCTTTCAAATGAACAAGTAAAAGGATAGGATGTTTTAGGCAGGAGAGAGATATGTACAGTACCGTAGGCATGAGATAATTTGACATAATCATGAAATCTCCATGCAGGAGTGGCTAGAGATCAGTGTGTGTATATTGCAGTATGGAAGTTGAGTCTGAAACGGTGACTCGGGCTAAAAATGATGTCCTTTCTGTGATATACTGAAGAGTTTACAGTTGATCCTGTCAAGCAGTGGAATTCTAAAGGATTTTCAAATCAGAACTTATAATCTTGACCATAATCGAAGTTTTCTAAGAAACTAAGCAAATATGATGCCAAAAGCTTTTCGTGCCCCTTCACTACCTTGTATTCCTGCTTTAAGTTCAGCTACAGGATGTCCAAACTTGAGATTAGTTGTTACCCTAATAGAAACCTAAATGTACAAAGACAAGACAGTGGATTGGTCAAAATGTGGAGCCTTCTTCGTTAAACGTATAGCCTACACACCTTGCTTTTGTTCCTTAACCCTTGTTGTCAATTTTTAGTGGATCCATAATTGATTATTCACGTTCCATCAGGCTCATTCCAACTTCAATGCCTGCCTTGTCCCCTAAGTCCTATCTGTGTTGACTCACTGCCTGATTCTGCTAAGGCACCCTCTTTCCTGTTAGTTCATCTGGTTCCAGCAACCTTGTTTTGATTTCATTATTTTTATTTATTTATTTTTATTATACTTTACGTTCTGGGATACATGTACAGAATGTCCAGGTTTGTTACACAGGTATACACGTGCTATGGTGGTTTGCTGCACCCCTCAACCCATCATCTACATTAGGTATTTCTCCTAATGCTATCCCTCCCCAAGCCCGACCCCCTGACAGGCCTCAGTGTATGATGTTCCCTTCTTTGTGTCCATGTGTTCTCATTGTTCAACTCCTACTTATGAGTGAGAACATGCAGTGTTTGCTTTTCTGTTACTGTGTTAGTTTGCTGAGAATGATGGTTTTCAGCTTCATCCATGTCCCTGCAAAGAACACAAACTCATCCTTTTTTATGGCTGCATAGTATTCTGTCATGTATATGTGCCACATTTTCTCTATCAGTCAATCATATGGGCATTTGGGTTGGTTCCAAGTCTTTGCTATTGTGAATAGTGCTGCAATAAACATATGTGTGCATAGTGGAGTGATTCCTCAAGGATCTAGAACCAGAAATACCATTTGACCCAGCAATCCCATTACTGGTATATACTCAAAGGATTATAAATTACTCTACCTATGTCATTATTTTCTAAGCATAAATAGCTCTTAAATTGTCACCTACATGGATCTGCACTCCACATTTTCCCTAAGGCTTCTTACTCAAAGAACCTTTCTTGAATTCCAAATCTCTTATGTTCCCAGATCCTGGTGTAATGAGCAGTCTTATCAAGGTCACTTCTTCCACTAAGAAAAGCCAAATTTTCACACTCTTCCAGGCACTCAGGTCAAAGGAAGAAATGTCAAAACACAGGTCAAAAATCAATAACATATCCTGCTTGAGTTAATGTTTAAAAATAACTTAGAGTGTCTTGATCAAAAGTAGTGCCAATATACTCTTTGTTTATAGTTAAAAGTAGTCTTACAGTCCTCAAGAGACCAGCTGTAATGTGAGCAAGTTTCATCCTATATTTTCTTTCACACTTATATTTGACAGGTAGGATATATAGCATATCTCCTTACCCAGATGGTCATGGAATTCATGTAACCATATGCCGGTATGAATAACTGTGCTGCCAATAGAAGCATGGTGGGATGGTAGCTGTCTATAGCAGCTTGGGTGTGGGAACACCTTTGGACCTTGTCATCCCTTATCAATCACCATGTTTAGCTTGAAAAATGTTGGACTTTTACCAAGTTGCAGCAACCAATATTAAATGGGATGAAACTCATCATCTTTTCTTCCCCTGACTTTTGTCTCATAACATAAAAATCAATTTAAAAGAAGCTCACTTTCATTCCCTACAGGATGAAGCCCAATTTAAGTTTTAGATTTTTCATTTAAAATGTGATATACCTTCTTAAAGGAATGCTATACTTTGATTATTAAAAAATAACCTGTTTATAAAATCTGGAGCATAGTATTTTAGTGGAGCAGATTTATGATTTAAAATGTAGAAAAATAGCAAGGGAAATATTTACCAAATGAGAAAATCCATAGGTACTTTGATCTGTCAGCTCAATTTCTAGAAATATAAAGTACTACAATTACACTTACCTATGTACCAAATAACATGCACAAGAATATTGCTCCCACTCAAGCACAACAACAATGAACATTAACAAGGGGCCGGCTAAATGCATTATGTTGCGTTCATACAATGGCATAAAAGTTACCTATTTAAAAGAACGGACCAACACTGTGAGTACAATTAGGAAAAACTGCCAAGGTATATAGTCAAGTAAATGCAGTTGATCCTCATCATTCACAGAGTCCAAATTCATGAATCCACCTATTCACTAGAATTTATTAGTAAACCCCAAAAGTAATATTCACAGAGCTTTTGCAGTAACTCTCTATGCATACATAGAGCAATGAAAAACTTGGGCTGCCCATGAACATGTTCCCAGCTGAGGTCAAGGAAGGTGACTGACTTCTTATTTTAGTGCTCATATTGTAGCCAAGTTTCCTTCTCAGGGTCAATTGAGTGCCACATTTTTTCATTTTTATGCTTTTTGTTGGTGATTTTGATTTCTTCTTTACAATGACCCACAAGTGTAATGCTGAAATGCTGGTTACTATTACTAAGCACAAGAAGGCTTGTGAGGTACCTTAAGGAGAGAATATGTGCATTAATTAGCTTCATTCGGGCATGGGTTATAGTGTCCTTGACAGTGAATTCAGTGTTAATGAATCAATAATATATGTTAAGTAAGGTGTCTTTAAACAGGAAGATACACAAAACAAGGTTATATATTGATCATTGATGAAAGGGTGACTTAAATGCTCATAGGAACCTAACCTTGTATTTCCCCTAGGAGCAATGGTTCATTATTTGCTAATTCAGCATTAGTTGCAACTTTATTACAGAACATAACTACAACAAATAATAAAAAAACGCCTGTGTTTAGCTACAGAACAATGTGTGTGATATGCTACTCTTATGTCCAAGGGAAATAAAGAAAAACATACATATATAACATATATAATATATATATAATATATTACATAACAAATTATCTCAATCTTCAATATATATCAATCACCTATATATCTATATATATTACAATTATATAATTATTATATATAATATATGTCTATATATCGAACATCAATATATATGAATCACCACTGAAAAGTATAAAAATAAAATATATATTATAATATATAATATATATTATAATATATATCAATCAATATGTATCAATCACCTATATATCTATATATAATACATTATATATTATAATTATGTAATTATATATATCTGTATATCAATCATCAGTATATATCAATCACCAATGAAAAGCATAAAAATGAAGTATAATATATATTATGTATAAAATATAATGGTACCTAAAATTATATATTATATATCATATATTATGAAACATATATAATATTATAAAATATATACATTTGTAAAGGCTCAGACGTGGTTATATTAGCAGTCTCTTAGACAGCAACTAGGTGGTTGACTATTGTACTTTGAGGAACTTTATAATAATGTATGCATTCCTAAATCAAAAACTAAATGCATAATTTGATACAAGAACAAGAGGTTTTAATTTCCATGTTTACAGTGTTTTGGAAAGTGGCTCCTGAATTGCGCTCAGTACCAAAATAGACTACTTGAAGGGGATTATAATTACCAGCTTCCATATTTCTTGTATGCAGGGGAACACCTTCTGCCTCAGATGGTCTGCCATCCTTGGTGCTGCCCTATTTCAGCCCTGAAGTGGATCCCCGATTGCATACTAAGCGTATTTTGTCAAAAGAGAAGCAAATGCACACCTTTCCAAAATTTTTTGGTGGGGGGAAATAGGGCAGAAATGGAGATCAGAATTTACTTTTTAACCAAGAACATGTGGCTCTTTATTATCCTAGTTTCACGAAAGAATGTAAGTATTACCAATATGAGCACTTCCACTGAAAATAATTTCAACTGTCTGCATAGGAATTTAAATTACGCCAAAACCTTACCCAGGAACAAAAAAGGCATGCTTGGCAATGCCACACTTATTTTCTCAGATATCTCTTATGTTTAATGTAATCAGAAACCAGAGAAAAGGAGAAGAGGTGGCCTAGAGATGAAAAGAAATATTTGAGAGAAATTTGGATTCTCTAAATTTGTTTTCATAAACACAAGTCAGGAATCTGGGGACATGCCAACAGCATATATAAATATGGAATGAGATCTATGGTGATATTTATTTTTTCCTAGCCTTTTTAGGATATACTGAAATCAGAGAATTTGAACAGAGGGGAGACTGGTTGCAGATTATTGTAGGCAATTATAGCAAGGAGGCAGAGGGAACGGGCATTACTTTCACAGAAGCTTGAGAACAATGACACCAAGGTCCATGGAATAATTAATACATTACTTGCAATCAAAGCATCATTTGTAATCCTGCTACAAATTTGTTGTTGTAGCATCATGTATGTACAAGGATATCTCATTGTGAAAACCAAAGACGATGCCTTTCCAAGTTCAGTTTCTCATGCAACCTTCCCCTACCTGAAGTGGCTAATATCAGAACCTTTCTGCTAATAAAAACGATCTAAAAAGAAAACATGAAAAAGATATTCTTCTACTGGTAATACTAAATTGAATGACATTAAATTTAGCAAGGGCTTTCTTGGAATAAATAGAGATATAAATGAATTAAACATAAAGGGACTCTTCAAAATAGAACCTAAGTGGTGCAGGTTGAGAATAGTGCCTGCCTCCTGTTTGAACACTTGTCACTTGATCTTCTCAACTACACATCTTGAACAGAGCGTAATAAAATCACACTTATTTGAATCATTTTTAATAAGACTGCTGCATCACCACAGGGCTTCCTTTCATCATGAGTACCGCCGCTAACCACCCACCCCACACACATATGCACACATTTTTTTTGTACTTTGCTCTTGAATTCCTAGTTGATTACTTTGACTTCTATTTTGTTCTTGGCTTGTTTGGGGTTTGTTTACTGCTTTTTATTTTGGGGGAACTATCTGGGCTGGTTTTAAACAAAATGTGTTTTAGCATCGCACATGACAAAAACCTGCTTCAGTATTCACCAGCTGTGTTATTTTCTTATTGCTACTATAAGAAATTACCACAAACTCTGTGGTTTGAACCAACATGAATTTCTATCTAGAGCTCTGGGAATCAGAAGTGCAAAGTGGTTTTCACTCGGCTAAAACAGAGTCTTAAAGGGACTGCATTTTTTCTGGATGCTCTGGGAAATAATCTTCCTTTGCCTTTTTCTGTTTCTCAAGGCCACCTACATTCCTCGGTTCATGTCCTCTTCTTCCATCCTCAAAGCCAGCAGTGTAAAATCTTCAAATCTCTCTCACTCCAAGCCTCCTCCCTCCCTTTTTCACTTATGAGAATCCCTTTAATTTTATTGAGCCCACCCAGATAACTGAGGACAAAAATGCTATCTCAAAATCCTTATCTTAATAACTTCAGCAAAATTTATTTTGACAAGTAAGGTAACATATTCACTGGTCCCAGAGATTAGGACATTTTTGTTGCATTTGAGGGGAGTATTATGTCTACCACTCTATGTATCATTGGACAAATTATTTGTTCCCTTAATGTAATTTCCTCATTCTCCAATTCAAGGTAATAATATTTATTTTATTTGATTAAGGTCTTGATTTGGGGGGAATTAAAGAACATCTAGTTTCAACTTTTTCACATTTTAAATTTGGGTTGGCCAAAGAATCCTCTAAGGAGGCAATTTTGGAATTTAAATTTATTTAAAAATTTTTTCATACCAATTAAAATTAAGGACCATTAAACCTTTGGAATTTTATTCTCTTTTGCCATGGTATTTCACAAATGAAGAATTCTGTTTATATTAGAGGTCATTCCCAAGTGACACCTTTAATCCTACATGACAGGTAAAATTGTGTCATTTAGAACAATCACATGGATTATCCCAGAGTAGGCACAGACTCAGGTTTACATTAAGACAATTTCAAGAGCTCTTCCATAATCAGAAAAAAAAATGGTAAGGTGCAACTATATGTCTTCAGAATTGACCCAAGAGATTAATCATTGCTGATGAAGGATCTCCAGACTTCAGGTAATGGGTCTAAACAAAGTAATTCTCATGATGTAAAGATGAGACTGAGAAAAGTTGTATTATATCCACATAAGGTGATGCAAGGAAAAATGTTTACAAGGGGTATCCAGCCAGACCTGCTAGACTTGTTTCAAGATGGACTTATCAAGCCTACACCCATTCTTCTCCCTATTCACTCTTAGAAATTAACAGAGGCAAGAATGGACAAAGAGACAAGGAAGGTTTTAATTACTCATAAGTCAAGTTTCCATCCAAAAGGAGAGTTCACAATTCTGACTCATAATCAAAATATTCCTAAAGGAAATCTATTTTCTAGGAGAAATCTATACCTACCATTTGTGGTTCAATGAAAAATAATCAGTGTTCAGGCCTAATCTAGTCAGGGGAGGCTCAAGAGCATGGAGGGAGTGTGCTCTCTTACCAGTAAGGATCTTAGGCTAGGGCATTCAGAGTTCAATCAGTTGAATCCTGGTGAATCTCCAAATAGTTGAAATGGTCAAAATATGGCTAGTCAATCTATTGATAAAATAGAAACTAAGGTTAAACTCATTGCAGTAAATTAGAAAGCACACCATCTTGGCAAAGTTTAAGGGTATCAGAAGGGGAAGTTAATAAGTCGGAAGTTTATAAGGTTTGGGCTACGGCTTCAATTAGTTTAGAGCAGAACTTTCAAGGAAGAGAACTGAATGGGACTGGATAAAGTTCAAGACATAATTATTTAGGACTGATGGATGTAGTAAGGCAAGAGTCTTGAAGTAAGTCTTGAGAAGTAAACTTTTGTTTGATAAACAACTTGTTTGCACAGATGAGCAGAATCTCAGGCAAACTGACTTACAAGAATTTCCTGAAGCAAATAGTGAAGTTACTTATTGATTTACAGTTTCTTAAATCTATTCCAGGAGGGAACAAATAACTAAGTCATGCTGACACAGAGGCTCTCAGTTCCTACTCCTAATAGTTTTGTCACATTAATGTAGGTGTTCATAGTTCTCAGGCATGTGGACACCCAGCCAAAGACACATTTTCCTACCCCTCTCTTTTCATTCACAGGTAAGAGGGTGATATGGTTTGGCTATGTCCCCACCCAAATCTCATCTTGAATTTTCCCATAATTCCCATGTGTTGTGAGAGGAACCTGATGCAAAATAATTGAATCATGGGGGTGGTTTCCTCCGTACTATTCTCATGGTAGTGAATAAGTCTCACCAGTTCTGAAGGTTTTATAAAGGGTTTCCCTTTTGCTTGGCTCTGATTCTCCCTTGCCTGCCACCAGGTAAGATGTGCCTCTTGCCTTCTGCCATGATTGTGAGGCCTCCCAGCCACATGAAACTGAAAGTCCATTAAACCACTTTTTCTTTAAAAATTAACCAGTCTCAGATATGTCTTTATCAGCAGCATGAAAACAGACTAATACATTGGAGCTATATATTACATCTTGAGTTTGGGCAATGGGATAAGAGTGGAAGTGATAAATACAACTGTAGAGTTGTACTCTTAGGAAGAAAGGAATGCACCCCTCTCTTCTCTTTCTTCTACCCTATTGCTTGAGATCCAATAGAAAAATTGGAAACAGTCACCCTAACTACAGAAAGGAAACATAACGTTAAGGATGACAGAAGAACAAAATAATAGAGCTCTTGGTTCTCATCATTTCCTATCATCTCAGATCTTCACCACTGACATTCACTGGTACAAAGAAATAAACATCTATCTTTTTAAACCTCTGTTATTTTTGAATGTTTCACAGCAGTTCAATCAGTATTCTAGCTAAAACTGCACCTCAAATTAGCACATCCATCTATCTGGCAAATTGGTTTTCCTCCTTCACTTAAAAATCACAGTCAATCCATTGGCACATGCTACCAGCAATTCTTGAAAGCTCATTGCAAATCCACCCACTTCACTCTACCTCCAGAAAACTACTCTAATTCAAGCCAACATCATCTCTTGCCTGAACTACCACAGTAGGCTCCCTGTCATCCTTGCCTCCTACCTTCAGACTCTCCAGAAACGATGTTCTACTTAACCAAACCAGGGTCACATGTGTTAGGCAGGGTTCTCTAGAGGGACAGAATAGGATAGATGTATATATAAAGGGGAGTTAATAAGGAATATTAACTCACAGGATCACAAGGTGAGGTCCCACAATAGTCCATCTGCAAGCTGAGGAGCAAGGAAGCCAGTGTGATTCCCAAGGCTGAAGAACTTGGAGGTTGATGTTCAAGGGCAGGAAGCATCCAGCATGGGAGAAAGATGCAGGCTCAGAAGTTAAGCCAGTCTAATGGCTCCACATTCTTCTGTCTGCTTTTATTTTGGCTGTGCTGGCAGCTGATTAGCTTGTGTCCACTCAGACAGAGGGTGATCTCTCTTTCCCAGTCCACTGACTCAAATGTTAATCTCCTTTGGCAACACCCTCACAGACGCACCCAGAAACGATACTTTGCATCCTTCAATTCAATCAAGTTGACACTTGTTATTAACCGTCACAACACATAAAACAGAGTATGCCATTCCTTTGTGTTAACCTTTCCTTTATACCTAAAGGAAAATCCAAATTCTTTCCCATGGTGGCTATGGTTTGAATATTTGTCCCCTCCAAAGTGTATGTCAAAATTTAAGCCCCAATATGGCAGTTTTGAGAGATGGAGTCTGGAAGAAATGATTGGGTCATGAGAGCTCTGCCGTCATGAACAGATAAATCTATTCATAAATCCATAGGTTAGTGGGGTTATCCTGGGAGTGGGACCAGTGGCTTCATAAGAGGAAAAGAGGCCTGAATCAGCATGCCCAGTACTCTCATCATATGATGCTCTGCACTGTCTCAGGATGGGCCAGAGTCCCCCACCAACACGAAGGCCCTCAAATAGATGCAGACCCTTGACCTATAAGATATAGGCCTCTACCTATAAGCTATATGTAAGGAATAAATTTCTTTTCTTTATAAATTGTCCAGAGTTAGGTATTTTGTTATAAACAGCAACAAATAGACCAAGACACATGGTACACAAGCCACTGTAAGACTTAACCCTTGCCTACCTCCTCAGTGAAAATGCTTATTCTTCCCTTTTTCACTCATGACACTCCAGCCACACTGGCCATCTGTGAATTCCTTGATTATCTAAAGATACTCCTACTCCAGCTGGCTTTCTGCACCCGCTGTTTCCCCTACCTAGTTGTCTTCCTCTGCTCTTCATTGTCTCACTTCTCATCATTCAGCTCTCACCTCTGATGTTACTTTGCATCGAAGCTTTCCTCGACCACATCACATAATTGTGTTTCCTTCCCATTACCCCTCCTCTGTAGCTCTCTATCACAACACCTGTATTGCTTTCTTCACAGCAGAGCCCTTTCTGAAATGATCTTACTCACTGTTATTCGTTTGTTGCTTGACTTTCCTACTGAAAATAAGCTCTATGAGAGGAAAAACCTATTCCTGCCCATCTCTACCTTCTCAATCCCCAGAACAGTGCCTGGGACATCATAAACACTTGATGCATTGAGTGAATAAAGGACATGGGAACTTGTGTGCTGATTGCGTTGTATTGTCTCTGGCATATAACTGCAGTTAATCATAGGAAATATTGTTTTGGTTGTTGCCTCTTCACTGTGTCCTCACATGGTGGAGAGAGGGAGCCTTGATGTCTATTTGTCATCTTATAAAAGCAATAATCCCCTCATGCAGGCTCTATCCTCAAGACCTGATCTAAAGGCCTCACTTCCTTTATATATTCCTTTATAGATATACTACCATCATATCAAAGGTGAAGTCTTCAACCTATGAATTTTGTTGAAGGTGGAACAAGACTCCACATAAATAGCCTTGCCAAAAAGAGGAGACAGAAACAAGCATGCATATTAATGTATAACCTCATTTAAAACAGGATAGCTTTGCCAAATATAAAGTGGAATAAGACTCTTGCTTCATATCATTCACTGAAAATTATGTAAATAAATCCTGCTTAAGTAATATAGTATTTAAATTAATCCCTGGAATAAATGAATCTTTACTCAAAGATTCAAAAACAAGTGTAAGGCAACTTCTGTTACTATAAAATTAATGAATAAAAATAGTACTCCTTAGATCATAGTTTCATTAAATTATCACAAAATTTGAGTTATTTTGTAAAGATGCCATAAATTAGTGTGAGGTTAAAATGGTATATTTTTAAAACTTTAAAAATCCTATTTTTTTAAACTTAATATTTTGTTAAAGGATCTGGATTACAATAAAAGAGAACCTTAAAAATTAAAACTTTCCAAACCTCTGGTATGTACTGTCAAAAATCCTCCACGATACTTTGGAAGAAACAAATGCCTAAGTACAGAGAAATGCACATTTTCCCATGTGTATAAAATACCCAGATGTGTTCTTCTTGAGGAAAAGTCTTTTTGAGGGGGGCAGGGGAAGGAATGTTTGCTTTCCTACCAACAGATCATTACTTGTGAAATAATAATTATTTTCTGATGGAATCTTTAATCTTTTTGTCTCAAATAGTATATAAAATTATGCATCTGTTCCAGGCCTGGTGGCTTATGCCTGTAATCCCAGCACTTTGGGAGGCTGAGGCTGGAGGGATGCTTGAATTCAGGAGTTCCAGCACATCCTGGGCAAGGTGGTCATGTGGTTTGGATCTGTGTCTCTGCCAGATCTCATGCTGAAATGTAATCGGTAGTGTTGGAGGTTTGGCCAAGTGGGAGGTGTTTGCATCATGGGGCATTTGCATCCTGTTGGTGATGAGCGAGTTCTCCCAAGACCTGGTTGTTTAAAAGTGTGTAGCACCTCACCTCCACTGTCTCTCTAGTTCCCTTTTTCACCATATGAGACAATGGCGACCCCCTTTGCCTCCACCATAATGGGAAGCTTCCTAAGGCCTCCCCAGAAGCTGAGCAGATGGTGGCACCAGACTTTCTATAAAGCCCACAGAACCATGAGCTATGAGCCAATTCAGCCTTTTTTCTTTATAAATTACCAGTCTCAGTTTATTGGGTTTCTTTTGTTTTGTTTCTTTGTTTTGTTTTAGTTTTGTTTTTGTTTTTTTGAGATGCAGTCTCATTCTGTCACCCAGGCTGGAGTGCAGTGGCAGAATCTAGCTCACTGCAATCTCTGCCTCATGGGTTCAAGGGATTCTTCTGCCTCAGTCTACCGAGTAGCTGAAATTACAGGTGTGTACCACCACACCTAGTTAATTTTTGTATTTTTAGTAGAGACAGGGTTTCACCATGTTGGCCAGGCTGGTCTTGAACTCCTGACTTCAGGTGATCCATCTGCCTGGCCCTCCCAAAGTGCTGGGATTACAGACATGAGCCACCACACCCAGCTGAGGTATTTCTTTATGGCAATGTGAAAAATGATCTAACAGAGATGGCAAGACCCACTTGCTACAAAAATTTAGCCAGGCATCGGAACACACACCTGCAGTCCCAGGGAGGCTGAGATGGGAGGACTCCTTGAGCCCAGGAGTCCTAGTATGACTGCACCACTATACTCCTGCCTGGGTGGCAAAAGAAGACCCCATGTCTAAAAAACAAATTTTAAGCAAACAAACATTATGCTTCTGTAGAACAGTATATTTACTAAAGTGAGGGTCCTCACATGGGAATGATCCCCACAGTCACTAAAGTTCACTTCACTTTTAAAAGATTTGCTGTTAAGAAGTGAAAAATATTATATAATTTTCCACTATTACAAACTTTAAAGACACTCATGAGAGAAAGAAAACATAGTCTGTAAAATTGTCTCTCTTATTTATCTTATATATAACAATCATGGTTTGACCTACCTGGTGATATTTTTTCTTTTTAAGAGGCAGGATCTCGATTTGTTGTCCAGGCTGGTCTTGAAATCCTGGGCTCAAGTAAGTCTTCAATCTCAGCCTCCCAAAGTTCTGGGATTACAGGCATTACCCACTGTGTCTGGCCTACCCAGTGATTTATTTATTTATTTTTAGATTCATATCTATATTCATATAGATATGAATATCTATATTGGCCATCCAATTGTTTCTATGTATACTTTATTTTCCTGTGCAATTTATATACATGATTTATAGTAGCTGCCAAAAAGACATAGAGATTAAGAAACTTGCCCAAAGTTAAAATGATTAAAGAGTGAGAGCCAGGAATGAGTCGAAGCACAGCCTATATTCTCAGCCATTCACCCTATCACCTCCCAGTATTCATGGTTTATCAGCAGAAAGAATAAAATGTTAGGAAACGGAAAAAAAGGGAAATGAAACTACCAAAAAATGTAAAGTAGATGAAGAGGATGAGGATTGTTTTATTGCCACAAAGATTTGACACTCTGATGTTAAATTTAACAATGAAAGAAAAGCCAATTGAGTAACAAAGATCATATTCTCTATCATAAAATTCAGCTATAATAAAAGAAGATACTTAAAGGTAAAAAATCATGTCTTATGACAGCTATTTTTCTTAATATAATGTGAGGGGTAAAAATAAACCAGAGGTCTTGGCTTCAGGAAACACAAAATCTAGCAAAGAAGGCCAAACATAAGTAAGTAAAAATGGAACTGTAATTTAAAAAATCAAGCAAGCAAGATAAAAGGCAAGATAACTAGGTAAAGAAAAAGAATTTTCCTCTGTTTAAACATATTATGTATGATGACAAATATATTTGTATTATAAATTCTATTATAAAATACAATGATAAATTGGCAATTTAATTGATAATATAATTATTAATTATACTACTTATTAATATATACTGTACTAAAATGATATACAATAATATTATTATATGATGAGAACAGGAGAATCCTTTCTATCTTAAGGAAAATGAATGAAACAAGTCATTTTCCTTAAGATATACAACATAATTTAATGAAATATTTAGCACATCAACAATAAATGATTTAGTATTTAAACTTTACTTTTTCGGACTTCTATTGTATTAGACAAAGCCAAATAATTAGGCCAAAATTATTGCATGGTTAGAGATTTATGTGCCATGCTATTTTGTAAATCCACACAGGCCTTGCATTGTTTATATATTTACATATTTTTTGTAGGATACTGAATATACCATGTTCTGTATGTATAAACATATTCTGTCACTCATGCAAGAATACCAGATTCTCATATTGGTAAAAATATGGTTTGTTTTGTTGTTTTCTTTCACCTTTCCATTATAATAGGAATTATAGTAGTCCTTTGCAAAGCTGGAATAATGCAATTTCCCACATTTTTGGTTTTCTTCAAAAGACAGATGCTATATAACTCAGTACAGATAAGACATTAGCATTAAATGAAACTGCTATATTTGTTCTCTTTGCTTTTTCTATTAATAATTGTGCCATTACATTCTTCCCTGACTAGAATTTGTAAGATTTAGTGGGAGTTTTTGTATGTCATATAAAATATAACTATAACCTTTAGAGTCTAATTTCTCCTTCAACTAATAGTCTTTAGAGTGGATCGTTCAAGATTTTCCCCCTGAGCTCTTATACTCCTATTTAAATCATTATTTAATGTCTTTTAGAGTCCTTTATCTGATCATCATTTTCCAAAAACCTTAAGTATGACAGTCTCCTGAAATACCCACTAAAATGCCATACCGTTAATTTCTGCACAGGGACTGGACAGAAGATTATTCCACTATAAATTGTCAGTCTCATCTTACTAGGCTTGTAAAGAGCACACACAATGACAACATTCACTTACTAAGTCCACATTTATTGTAATTCCCTACTTAACATTATTCAGGAAGTCGAGACTCTCCTGTCAAAAGACAGTAGTGTCAAATGAAGTCAGCACATTTGGGGAATTTAGAGCAAAGTCAGATCTGGTTTAATAGGCAACTCTTTGTACTTAGGAACATAACTCCAGATGTGTTAACCTGAAAAACAGCAGAATGGGGGTGATGGAGATTCATCTATTTGCCCAGTGGACATGTGGTAGACATATTAATATAATAAATCTTATGATCAGCCGGGCATGGTGGCTCACGCCTATAATCCCAGCACTTTGGGAGGCCGAGGCGGGTGGATCACAAGGTCAAGAGATCAAGGCCATCCTGGTCGACATGGTGAAACTCCGTCTCTACTGAAAATACAAAAATTAGCTGGGCATGGTGGTACACGCCTGTAGTCCCAGCTACTCGGGAGGCTGAGGCAGGAGAATTTTTTGAACCCAGGAGGCGGAGGTTGCACTGAGCTGAGATGGCACCATTGCACTCCAGCCTGAGTAACAAGAGCGAAACTCCATCTCAAAAAAAAAAAAGAAAAAAGAAAAAAATAAATAAATCTTATGATCGTGCAATAAATTCATTCCTCAGAAAAATTATTTAAGTACAGAAATTTACTGAGCACTAGTCACGTAGTAAGCATTTATTGAGAACCTATTGCATTCTTCAACCACAAATAAGGCAAAGATAGTCTTTGTAGCACATATCACTTGGAGGTCAATCTTCATTTGTTCAGATATGGGGCTCTTGTTCTGAAGAATAAAAAAGACCGATTTGGGTGTCCTCCTGCATTTAGCTCTCATGGAACAACTTTGAGACATTAAATTATTTAAAGTAAGATTGGTAGAAAAGTGAAAGGTGGGAACTCAATAGTTTCATTCCTAGCCTACCTTGAGCCAGTCTCCCTTTCAGAATTTTTTATGAATATCTACTGATTTAAGAAATTAAATGGTGTACATGAATTTGGAAAAGATGGTTCTCTAAAATAAGCCTGGTCAAGTTAAACTTATTTAAGCAGACATGACTGGTCTTGTGTGTATCATAAGTTAGGAACATTTTATTATTAGAAATGGGAAAGTTTAAAAAACAAACTCCATGTAGGATTCTGTTTACAGTTTTAAAAATCAGGATAAAAGTTTAAACATATTCTTGCCATTAGCACCCTGCTTCAAGAATTAAACCTGTTCACATCTACTCCAAAAGGAGAAATAAGAAAGTAGCCACTGTGTGGTTACTTGATATATAATAATTTTCCAGATGTCATGTCAATTTTGGAAAGAGGTGAGGAGAAAAATTTAAAATAAACTTTTTCATTTGTTTCTATGGTTCTATTAGGCATTTGAAAACTAATACTTGCAATTCCAATGAAGATATCCTGAAGAAAATATAAATTTTTTTTACTTTAAATTATTGAATAGAAGAAGTTAGTATGTTGGTAGAAATAGGAAAAAAATATTTTCTCCGTAAAAGCAATAAGAAACCTGGCAAACATGATCAGAATCAACATTTTAAGAACTCTTAAAATGAACTAAAGATTTGTGGCAATCCAGAGAGTGTTTATTCAAGAAAAGAAGTTGAATCTTGATAATAACAATGAGCTCTGTGGCATTTTAAGTTATTGTATTAGTCCATTTTTACACTGCTATAAAGAATTACCTGAGGGTAGGTAACTTATAAAGAAGACTTTTAATTGACTCACATTTCTGCATAGCTACAGGACCTCAGGAAAGTTACAGTCATGGCAGAAGGCAAAGGGGAAGCAAGGTACATCTTACTTACATGATGGCAGGAGAGAGAGCATGCAAAGGAAGCCACACACTTTTAAACCATAAGATGTGTGAGAACTCACTCACTTTCATGAGAACAGCATGAGGAAAAGCGCCCCCATAATCCAGTTACCTCCTACCAGGTCCCTTCCTCAACACTTGGGGATTAAAATTCAAGATAATATTTGGGTGGGGACCAAGAGCCACACCACATCAGTTACCTTAGTCCCATTCTCAGCTGTCTAGCTCCACAGTAACCTTGAAAACCAACAGCTCACATTATGTTGAAACTCTGGAAGCCACTAAAGGGAGAAAATGGGTTGTACCCATTTGGCATTATTTGACCTGTTAGGTAGTTTCCTGGAAGACCCTGCTTATAATCTTCCTTCATTTGATCTGAATTAGCACTCATCCAGACAAAACAAAACAAAACAAAACAAAAAAGTCTTTTCTCTGGAGGATTTTGTCAAAAACTAAATACAGACAATTGTTTAACTTTTTGGCTACCTGAACATGCAGTTCATAACTGGAATACAAAATGCACCAACTGAAAGCTTAAGGGGAAAAGTTACTGAATAAGATGTTCACTGGATCTTTGAAAAGTGTCAAAATACTGTTGGGAATATAGAAAGTCATTGCATACATAAGGCAGTGCACACGTTCAAGAAGGATCTGAGAAGAGCCTGAGCATTCTCACCCCTGTATCTGACCTGGAGGCTCTTTACTAGCAGAACAGGAAGGCCACAGTGGAGGTGTCAACTGCTGCCCAAGTGCTGAAGGCCAGTTCCAGCATGCACGCAGTCCCTTAGCAAAGGCTGGGAGACTGATTGGTTCTGGATGCGTAAGGAATGCTTTCTCTAGTCACTAGTTGACTAAGTGAACTGACCGAAGACTGCAGTGGCCACACATGACAAAGAGTGCAGATTTTATAGAATTAGTTCAGAAAGTCACTAAAAACACAAATGCTAACTACAACCAGCAGCAAAAATATCAAACACTATGTGGGGAGAGGATCTGATTTAAAGAATCACCTCATTGTATTATTTAAAATGTCCTCTTTTCAACATAACATTACAAGACATACAAAGAAACAAGAAAATATGGCCTATATATACACAGAAAAGAAGATAATCAAAAGAAATTGTCCCTGAAGAAGCCCAATCATTTTGGATTTACTCTCGAAGACTTGAAGTCAGCTATTTTGAATATGTTCAAAAGACTAAATGAAATTATATCTAAAAAACTAAGTATAAGAGGCCAGATGTGGTAACCTAACATCTGTAATTTCAGCAATTTGGGAGGCTAAGCTGGGAGGATCCCCTGAGTCCAGGAATTTCAGTCAAGCCTGGGCAATACAGCAAGACTCATAGTAACACACCTTGCTAAATTTTAAGAAATTTAATTTAATTTTATAACAACACAAAGTGGAGTAATACACCTAGCTAAATTTTAAATTAAATTAAATTTCTTTAAATTAAATTAAATTTAAATTTAATTTCTTAAAATTTAGCTAGGTGTATTACTCCACTTTGTGTTGTTATAAAGTAATGCGTGAGGCTGGGTAATTATAAAGAAAAGAGGGTTATATTTTAGCTCACGGTTCTGTAGACTATACAAGAAGCATAGTGCTGGCATCTACTTCTGGTGAGGGCCTCAGGAAGTCTACAATCATGGTGGAAGGTAAAAAAGGAGCATCATGTCACAGAGCAAGAGAGGGAGCTAGAGAGCTGCCAGGCTCTTTTAAACAACAAACTCTTGTGTCTGCTTACTAGTTAACATGGGGAGGGCACCAAACCATTCATGAGGGATCTGCCTCCATGACCAAAGCGTCTCCCCCAGGGCCCACATCACACGCTGGAGATCACATTTCAACATGAGATTTGGGACAAAAGACCTAAATGATATGAATGCATCTCTAGCCCCATAAATGTCATTGCAAAATACAATCTCACATTGCAATATGACTATTCTTTCCCAATAGTACCCCCAAATATTAACTCATTCCAGCAACAACTCAAAAGTCCAAAGTCTCATCTGAGACTCAAGGTAAGTTCCTTCCACCAATGAGGCTGTAAAATCAAAACCAAGTTGTTAACTTTCAAGATACTATGGTGGTATAGGAATCAGATAAACATTCCCTTTACAAAAGGGAAAAATTAACCCAAAGAAAGGATACCAATCCTCATGCAAGTCTGAAACTCATCAGAGTAGATATTAAATTTTAAAGCTCCAAAGTAATCCTTGACTCCATATCCCACACACTGGGTGCATGGTGTGAGGGGTAGGCCCCAAAGACTTAGGAAGCTCTGCCCCTCTGGCTTTGCTGAGTGCAGCCCACATGGCTTCTGTCATGTGGATTTGACCCTGACATCTGCAGCTTTACAGGCTGAGGGTGCACATTGCTAGTGGCTCTACCATTTTGGGTTCTGGAGGGTAGTGATCCCATTCCCACGGCTCCACTAGGCAGTGCTCTGGTAGGGACTCTGGGTGTGGGCTCTGATCTCACATCCCCTTAAGCACTGCCCTAGTAGAGGCTCTCTTCAGGGGCTCTGCCTGGGCACCTAGGTCTTCTGATACACCTTCTAAAATCTGTGTGGAAGCTGCCATGCTGCCTTCATTCTTGCATTCTGTGTGCCTACAGGCTTAACACCACCTGGAAGCCACCAAGCTATGCCTTGCATTCTTCAAAGTAGCAGCCCAAGCTATACCTGGAGCCATTTGAACCATGACTGGAGAAAGAGCAGTTAGGATTGGGGGGCAGCCTCTCGAGGTGGACAGCACAGTCTAAAACCAGGACTTCTAAAACCAATTGTTCCTCCTAGAACTCTGGGCCTATGATGGGAGGGGTTTCCTCAAAGATTTCAAAATGCCTTTGAGGCTAATATGGTTTGGCTGTGTCCACCTACAAATCTTATTTTGAATTCCCATGTGTCATGGGAGGGATCCAGTGGGAGGTAACTGAATCATGGGGACAGGTATTTCCTGTGCTGTTCTCATGATAGTAAGTCTCATGAGATTATATGGTTATTATATGAGTGAGTTTCCTGCACAAGCTCTCTCTTTGCCTGCTGCCATCCATGTAAGATATGACTTGCTCTTCCTTGCCTTTCACCATGATTGTGAGCCTTCTCCAGCCATGTGGAACTTTAGGTCAAATTAAAGCTCTTTCTTTTGTAAATTGCCCAGTCTCAGGTACATCTTTATCAGCAGCATGAAAATGGACTAATATAGAGGCCTTTTTCCCATTGTCTTCTCTGCTAGAACTTCACTCCCCTTGTTTATGCTAATTTCTCTAGCAAGTGGTAACTCCACAGCCCTCCTGTAGTCTCCTCTTTCCTTCTCTACCACGTGGTCAGACTGTGAATATCCCAAGCTTTTGTGCGCTGCTTCCTTTTGAATATTAGTAGTTCCAAGTTTAAGCCACTTCTTTGCTCTCATACCTAATTGTAGTCTGTTAGAAGTAACTATGCCACTTCTTAAATTTTTTGCTATGTAGAATTTTTTCCCACCACATATGCTACATCATCACTTTTAAGTTCAACCTTACACAGAGCCCAGTGTCTCATGGACACACTGCAGCCAAGTTCTTCTCTAAAGCAGAACAAGTGTAAACTTTGCTCCAATTTCCAATAACTTCCTCATTTCCATCTGAGACCTCATCAGTCTGGCTTTCATTGTCCATCCCTCTCTATCAGCATTTTCGTCACAACCATTTAACCAGTATCTATGATGTTTCAACTTTCCCTCATCTTCCTGACTTTTTCTGAGCCTGCCAAACTCTTCTAACCTCAGCTTGCTACCCAGTTCCAAAACTGTTTCCACATTTTCAGGTATCTTTATAGCAATGTGCCACTCTGTGTGCTAATTTTCTGTGTTAGTTTGTTTTGCATTGCTATAAAGGAATGCCTGGGGCTGGGTATTTTATAAAGAAAAGAGATTTACTTTGTTTCATGGTTCTAAAGACTGAACAAGAAATATAGCGCCAGAGTATGCTTTTGGTGAGGCCTCAAGAAGCTTAAGAACATAGTGGAAAATGAAGATGGAGCAGGCATGTGACAGCCTGAGAGACAGCAAGAAAGATGCCAGGTTGCTTAAATAACCAGCTGTCATGTGAACTAATAGAGTGAGAACTCACTCATTACCACGAAGAGGTCACAAAGCCATTCATGAGGGATCTATATCCTGACCCAAGCACCTCCCATCAGGTCCCACAATCCAGTATTGTAGATCACATTTCTACATAAGATTTGCAGGAAACAAAAATCCAAACTATATCACTGGACATGGTGATGCATGCCTGTCGTTTCAGCTACTTGAGAGACTGAGGTGGGAAGATCACTTGCACCTAGGAGATTGAGGCTATGATTGTATCACTGCACTCCAGCCTGAGTGATAGAGCAAAACCCCAACTCTGAAAAAAGAATGATGTTTAGTCTTATAGAGAATATCAACAATGAGATAGAAGTTATTAAAGAGAACCAAGAAAAATTCTGGAACTTCAAAGTATAATAATTTAAAAAGTTAAAAGAAAGGTTTAACAGCAAATTTGAGAAGACAGAAGAAAGTAAGATAAATCAAAACTATCCAAGCTGAGGAGCAAAAAAAAAAAAAGAAGAAAAATAGATGAACAGAACTTCAAAGACTTGTAGAACATCATCAAATGTACCAATATATATATTATAGGAGCCCCAGAGGAAAGGAGAGAAAAAGTCAGGAAGAATTTTAGAAGAAATAATGATGGAAAACTTTATTTTTTAAAATTACACATACATTTAAGAATTTCAAGGAACTCCAAGTAGGATAAACTCAAACACATCATAATCAAACTATCAAGAGCCAAAGACAAAAAGATAGTCTTGAAAGCAGCAGCAATAAATAAGTGATTAATCATGTATAAAAGATGTATAATAAGATTAATAGCTAATTTCTCATTAGAAAGAATGGAAGCCAGTAAGTAGTGAGAGGATATATTCAAAGTGATGATAGAAAAAACAGTTGTTGATCAAGAATTTTATATTCAGCAAAAGTAATCTTGAAAAATAAGGAGCAATTTTTAAGTTCCCACATAAACAAAAACTGAGAGTATTCAACACTAGAACATGTGTCCTACAAAAACATACCAGAAGAGTCCTCCAAGTTAAAATGAAAGGTCAAAATTATTAATTTGAAACTATATCCATAAATAAAGAACAATATCAAAAATACTTATATAGGCAAATAAAAAAGAAAATATGAATGTATTATTTGTTGATAATATTTCTCTCCTATGTGAACCACATAAAGCAATAATTACAACTCTAAGTTGGTGGGCACACAATGTGTAATATGACAACAGCTCAAAAGAGTGGAAAGGAAATAAGCTACACAGGAGCAAAGATTTTGTATACCATGAATTAAGTTTATATTAATTCTAACTAGATTGTTATAAATAGGATGGTAATTGTGATCACCATGATAATCATCAAGAAATTAAGTTTTAAAATATATTAAAGGAAATGAGTTAAAATGATATGTTACACCATGTTTATTTTACACAAACAAAGGCAGTCATGGAGAAACAGAGGAACAAAAGAGACAAAAGACATATGAATAGAAATAGAAAGTTAGGAAGAATTATGCCCTTTTGAATGAGATTTTAAACTACTTGGAATTAATAAAGCAGAAGGATACACAAAGGTTATAGGACTAAGGCCTTTTGGTTTTATATAAATTATTTTATTTTCTGCCTTGACCTGCATTTTTTTAAATCTAGAAATCTCTTAAGAGTAAATATATTATCTTCCAATATTCTGCATATGATGAAAGACAGATGGAAAAATGCCTTTCAAACCCCTCTGTGTAAGGGAGTATAATTATGCACTGTCCATACAATCCCTTCCCTAATGACCACATTAGCGCATCCTACCTAATGTTTATGCCAGACTGACTGCTCATCAGAAAAAAGAAAGCAAGGAGAAAGGAGGAAGAAGGAAAGAAAATGATTTGTAATGAAAGACAGGGAAAGCATATATTCTCTAGCCTGGCTTCCATTGCCTTTTATAATAAAATCACAGAATATATTTCAAATGTTTTTCCTCATTTCTTTCTTATTTGAATCCTTCACTGTAGTTGAGCCAGACCTCTATGTATGCACTGCTGTTTCTCACATTGCCTCCTCAGTTTTGACATTTTCTTTCCTGGATTGTTATTCTGTTATTCTGTCACATATAAAAAGTAGCCTTTCTTCAAGATGTGCTTTAGACCCCATCTCTGTTAAACCTTTCAAGGTGGTCTTTCGAAATGATCTCTACATTTGAAGTTCAATTAATTTCAGTTCAATTACTATGCATTACTTTTTTCTTTAATCCTGGTCTTAATTCATGTCAAGTTCAGATTTCTACAACAGCAGCTCAAATTCCAAAAAGTTTATCTCAAAATATGAATGAAATCTGATGACAGGCAGTGCAAAGATGATCTAGAGCAGAGGTCAGAAAACTCTAGTAAAAGCTTTTTTTGCTGAAATATAGTCATTTCCATTAATTTACATATTGTCATGTCTGCTTTTATACAGACAATGCAGAACTGAGTTGTTGCAATCCTTCTTAGGAAAAGTTTGCCCAACCTTCCTGTAGAAAAGGATGGAAAAAGTTTGCCCACCCTTCCTGTACTTCAATAAGTTATCAAAGGCACAAGTGTTCTCAACTTTCTATTCCAACATACTCACAAGCAAACTTTTATCTTCAAGGCATTTCATGTTCCCAAAGACTGGCTGAGTTCCTACAAGCTATCTCCATTTACAGACTGATCAGAAGTCCCAGATAGTATATTAATTAACATATCTTTTACCAGAACTTATTCTCATGACCATTCCTAGCTGCAAAGGAGCCTGGGAGAGAAATCTTTTAGCTGAACATATTGCTACACTTGATAATATAGGGTTCTGTAAGGAAAGAGAAAGGTGGGTACTGTATAAACAATTAGCAATCTCTATTACAATTAGAAATTGTTTATTTCAAGAAGTAAACTAAATTAAGTTAGCATTTATTTGAATTATTCAAAAGAATTGCATGGCATTCAAAGGCAAACATGTGGTCTGGTCTTACAAAGGACAAGAACCAGAAATCAGAAGAACAGCAGCCCCATCTATCTTCCCTCATCTTTCCAGGACCATGTGGTCATCTCTGATCTCTTTGCAAGGTTCTTTAACTCTTCTCTCTCTGAAGGCCAGATTTCTCTGCAGAGGCAAATTAATTGTCTATGATTTTATCTGAGTATTTTTCAAACTATTACCTTTTAACTCTGATTTTACATTCCTTTTGTGATCTATATGAGATCATTGAGATCATTGAGATATGAGATCAATGAGGCATTATAGCCTCATTGAAACAAACTCTATGTATTTATTATTTTATAATTCTCTTATAGAATATAGTAAAGGTAAAACAATTTGAATATCTTATAGAATTTGAGCAAATATTTGGTAATTCTTTCACTTTGTAAAGA